>CAKAOI010049935.1:209810-220826 GCA_916701655.1 Sebastiscus albofasciatus
AAATCAGACATCAGTTTCCCCCCATGATATGTTGGATAATATATTGTATCATTATTATTTGTAGTTTTCAATGGTTATTTCAAGAATTTCTTGCAAGAAAATTGTTATTCTATCACTTTCCACCATGAAAAGAACACAATTTTGAGGGATAATATTAATTAAATTAAAAAGAAATGAATGCTGGTGTTGGACTAATGTTGGCTGTCCTCCCACTAGAAGGAGTCTGCAAAATTATTTTACAACAACACTGCACCGTTTTTGTGCATTTGTATCTGTGTGTACATTATGCGTCCGTGTTCTATGGGACAGCAGACAGCTGCTGCAGGGTCCATCAGTCAGCTGCTGTATTTATAGGGTGATGACCACAGAACGCTAACAGCTGCATCACACATGGACAGAGACAGAAGACGACACGGGGACCTAACATGTTCGACACTCCTCTCTGCAATCCCGCCAGTGCTCAAAATGACTCTAGAAACCTGAGCGAAACATGTGTCTGCACAGGATTTCAAACAGCCTCTTGTTGGCACATCAAAGGCGGAGAAAGCAGGGGAGACTTATGGGACATGTCCACTGCAGCACCGAGGAGGATAAAGTGTCGGTTGCAAATAAAACATTTAAAAAAAGGAACATTTCACTGCTTGGAGTGATATATACGCTAGAGGCCACTGATCCTGTTCGGGGCTTTTATTGTGAAATTGATTTCCCTACCACGTACGCTTCCTTAGATATGATTTTGGGCATGGGCATGTTAGTAGAGCAATAGCAAAGAATGGATTACAACCACAGTGTGTGAAAAAACTAAAATAAAATGAGTGCACCGCTCCCTATGTAGATATGAAGGGCTTATTCTAAGCGATGTGAAATTGCTTTTTGTCCAACCAAAACCTAAAGATATGCTGTTAACTGTTTTCTTTTTAGCGTACATATACACACATACATAACATATAGAATATGTTTTGATTTACAGTAAATGAAGTTTTAAAAATAGACTGTATATGTTACTCTGCCAGGCTTTTCTTGTGGTTATCCCTCACCTAAAATGCATTCTTGTGCCAAAAAGCCCAGTATGTGTATGTCAGGGTATCTCATGAGACTTATCTGTATTGTTGTGTTACTACCTTACCGTGATAAGGCTCTCAGTAACACACCTCACACTCACACAGACCACTACCAGTCTGTCCTCCCAAAACAGACTCCCTCCTACACACTTGCTTTCATCTGCTCAACTATATAAAATATAGAACAAATCAGTGCTTACAGATCACTGGCAGGTGTCATCTGGAAGTTCCAGTCTGCTGTCCTGGCAGCTCCTGAGGAGAGAGAGAGAGAGAGAGAGAGAGAGAGAAGACGTTAAGGTTAATATCTACAGCCAAGGGACGAATATTCTGATGGTTTGTACTTAAATGGATGAAGTTAAAATGTTGAATTTCAATTTTAACCAGGTCAACCTGGTGAGTCCATTATTTATGGATTAATACATTCATTTTTATACTAATTTCTTGTCTATTTTATTGAACAATTAGTTATTAATCACTTAATTAAATGCTTTATTGCTACGTCCGTAATTCTTGTGGTCCTCCATATAACTCTGTGATGTACAATGACAATAAATGAACCTTGAAAATAACAGAAAAGTGAGCTAACCTTTGAAGGAAAATAATTATTTACAGGTAGACCCAAGTGAGATCATGACTAAGGTTGCTTCAAATCCCCAAATGATCTACAAATATGTGAATGGAAGGTAAACTAGTACCATTCCATACATGGGCATATATCAAGGCGGCCCTCAGCAGGCTTCTGAGCCCCTGATGGATGGATGGATAGCTGGATAGATCGTGGTTCTCTTGGGCAGCCCCAGTGTGAGTGTGTGCAGCTCTATGAGTGTGAGGCAGGTTGATTGTGAAAAAGAAAAGGGCATTTAATCAGATTTCACTCCATAAATAAAGGTTGTACACAAACAAATATTGTTATTGTTATGTCTCGGGCCTTGCTGACGCTGAGCGGATATTTAATTTAAGACGGAGTTACTTTGTGTGCAGTTGTTGATAATTCAGTGCACCGTGGTCACGGCGGTGATGCTAATTGATTTCTAATCACAGACTGCTCCTCTGTGGAGGACGCAGCCTTTCACATGAGTGCGGTGCCTTGTTTACCATGTGTACAAGAGCCTTAATGAGTCTGATTACGACCACGTTGCTGCTATACCGATGACGACTGCAGCACAAAGACAAAGGAAAGCCGACGAGAAAGCAACTGCTCGGGACTTCAGTCGGATCCCTTCACCGGTGTAACCCATTAAAATATGATACATCCCGTCGCCCATCTACTCTGCTTGATTGCCATAAAAGTTGGCTGTGAAGCGCTCTAAGGTTGGCAGAAACAAAGAGGCAGAGAGAGAGAGAGAGAGAGAGAGAGAGAGAAGGGGGGGAGGGGGGGTTCATCCTGAGTTTGAGCTCAGCTGTGATGTAACTGTGGACGATGGCTGTGCCGCAGTAAATTTAGGAGGCGATATCCTCAAACGGCCTCAACTCCCTCCCCCCCTCCTCCTTCCTTTTTCTGTCTCTGCCTCCCTCCTCTTCCTCTCCTCCATCTCTTTTTTTTCCCTCCTCATGCTGGTGCCATTTATCTCCTCCACACCCTATCTTTCTTTTTTTTTTGCCACAAAAATCTCCAACTACCCTGTTATGCCCTCATGCAGACTCTAATATTACCTTCTCTCCTCTTTTTCTCCCCCATCTCTTCCCCCTCTCTCTTGCTGTCAGATTGTGCATGTATCACTGCCTCTGCTCTCCTCCTATGCCCAGCATCCCCCCTCCTCTGCTCTCAGGCTGCAGCAGCACTAACCTACACACATACACACTTAAGAGAATAATGTCTCCCGCTAAATTCCCTTCAATAGGACTCTGGCAGCGTGAAACACGTTAGCGTGTTGCAAACTGTCCACCCCCACATTAAAGCTGCTTGTTGGATAACCTTACTGCTTTTAATAACAGTATATCCCCCTGACGTATTTAGCTCTACTATATGTTTATGGCCCCCTCCACACATCTCAACCTCTCCCTGCACCACTCTCATCATCGCTCGCCTTTCAAGTTCCCTCCCTCCTCATTTTCTTTCTCGTTTCCTTCCCTACCTTCAGCTCTCTCCTATGTGCTCGCCTGTCGATTCAGGTCTCTTGTGTGTACTATACTGCTGGCTGCATGGAGACTCGCTAATGCAGACAATTTTACATTCTAAAAAGCTGCCATTTACATTTAAACTGATTACAATGTCAGGTCACGTAACACTTTGGATGTTGTGTGTATACAGTCGTGTACGTGTATGTATGTGTGCTGTATACATGTGTGTGCCCATCCCTCTCTCCTCTCTCCTCTCTCCTCTCCTCTCCTCTCCTCTCTCTCTGACTGATTGAGGGTGGGGTAATCTGCACCGGTTGCCATGACACCAGACAGCCCTTGCTTGGCGAAGGCACGTAGCTTCCTCTCTGCTCTATTTCCCTGCAGCCCTCCGCTCAGGAGTGTGTGTGCATCTGTGTCTGTGTGTCTATGAATCTGTGAGAGTCATATACGATGCTCATGATGCAGAAAGCTAAGAGGGAAAATAGCGTATATGGAGAGAGCATATTTACCGTCTCTATATGTTGAACCGATGGGGGAAATAAAGCAAACGATACCCATCTTAAGACAAATAAAGGTTTTCACTGCAAATATTTCAGATACGTGTCTTAAACAATGTTAACATTGGAAATTACTACAATTAGAATAGTCAAATGTTAGATCCTCTTGATATTCTGGTGAATTATAGGCTAGAATTTCATCCATTCCTCATTACGCTCGGACACCCTGAAACCCAGTCAAGGACTCCCGGGCTTCCTGCAGCAGACGTTCACCACAGATGCCTACCACAAATCTTATTTTACGAACCAGGTTGTTTCCCCTCTTAGCCATTTTTCATTTTTATTCTACCTCGGTGTTGAGACAACTTGTTCTGAAACCCAAACTGTCGAGGGCAGCTGGGACGTTTCTCAGACAACGCGAAGCGTCCTGAATCACCTCATGCAGAGTCGGTATAAGTCAACGTTAGGACTACATTTCTATATGATTTGTCTTAATGTATTACACTCTATATGAACTGGCTTTAAGAAATGCATTACAATTGCATCTATAAACAGCAAAAACTTATATTTATGCTTCATAAATTCGGTATATAGTATCTGTCCTTATTTCGCAGTTTCATTTGATACGAGAGATTTAATTCCTCCAGCAAATAGATGTTCCCAGATCTGATGCAATTACTTTTCTTAGTCTCAAAAGGCAATCACAGTGTTTTGAACCACTCTCCTCACAGCTCTTGGAATCCTAATAAAAGTGTCCATGCCAGCTCCTATCCATCTATCTATCTCCAGACTCCAGCCTAGATGAATAATTTAGCAGGCTATATTTCCAGCCATCTGCTTTTCTCTCTCTCTCTCTCTTTCTCTCTCTCTCACTCACTCACTCACTCACTCACTCTGTCGCTTGCTCTCCCACCATCATTCTTCTTTTCCCTTCTCAGTAAAGTCTCTCGGTTCGGATTCTGCTCTCTTTCATGGTCAATGATGGAGTTCCACATGCAAAATCCCAATTAGAAAAACATGCAAAACATTTTTTTGCATTTACATAAGGGTTTGCATTGTGAGAATATTTAATACGCGTACTGTTTATCATAAAAAATGCCTCAATATTTACTGCTGCTAAACTGATGCTCTATGCTGAACAACAGCAGGATGCAGCACGGACTCTCTAATGATCCCTAAAGCCATTGTGCGGTTAGAAGCCAGAGGACACCAATGCATACATATACATCCTGGATCAAATCATTAACTGTGATCAGCATCTGCAACACTGCCTGTCAGAGCCCAGCAGAGGTCAGCCAAGTTCCTCTTTCCTGTCAGCATAATGAGCGAGCAACCACACAACATGTTCCTCCACCAACATCGTTTTCATTATCTATGTGTGTAACAATTACGCCACCTGAGCAATTGACGATCCGCTCATGCTTGCAGCTACAGTACGAGGATCACAAAGTAAGAGAAAAATACATAATTACATATATAGCAACTGGTTGATGATACACGGCGTCTGGGATTTATGTAAGCAGCCAGGGCGAACGCAAGGATGGTGTCAAATCAGTGAGGAGAAAGGCAGGAAGGAAGAGCCACTGGCCCAGCAGACAGAAAGATTTAATGTTAATGGAGAGAAGATCACAAGAGAGAATTAAGTCAGGCTGATGATGATGAGGAAGAAGAGGAGGGTGAATGTTTAAAATCCAACAACACTGACTCAATTTGCATTTTTTGAAACTCAGGAAGAGAAACCGAGGATGTTTTTGCACCATGAATGACCAGACAATATACATTGAAGTGTGTATATACTGTATAGTGTGTACTGTCTGAGTGCAGACAATGAAATCTGCGTTAATGAGTCAAAAGTGCTTTTTAACCCCTTCCGGTTTTGTAATCGGTCTCTTTTTCTACAAGTCAAACACAATTCACAAGCATAAATTCAACAATTGAAGTTGTTTCCTTATATGCAGATATTGATCAGTCATGTGACCTATAGTTCACCATAGTTACCAAGTACACGGAACAATATCATTATCTTTAAAAAAAAATACAAAATACCATATTTACTCTCAGTGGGTACAAAAATATATTGCAAATGACCATAAGATACAAAATGTGCACTATTACAACCATGTATATGAAGGTTAAATCTCCATTTTTAATAAAAAGCAGTGACTTCTGTATTCTTTCCACCTCATTTTTTAAGACTCTGTATTCTCAGAATATTTCCAGCTCTTCATATTTATGCTCACTAATAGTCACTGTGTTGAAAACTGACCCAGGTCAGGTCAGCACCAACGCAATAATGGCTTCACTTTGCCCACGCAGTACCCACTGGTACTACCCAAGACACAGGGTTGTTCTGATTGTTAATATTATGTGACATCATATTGTACATTTAAGAATACATTTGTGACATGTTTAAGGTAAAACTCAACACTACTGCAGATCAAAATAACCAGTTTTGGTAGATGAACCCAAAGGTAACATAAAGTAACACAAATGCTGGGTCCAACACTGGGTAAAGGTGATCTAGTACTGCATGACAGTGCATATACAATTTTGAACACAAGAAAATTCCTGGTGAAATTTGAAAACAAATATAATCAAGTAGAATATAGAAATGGCTTCAAGTCTAATTCCTCATTTAACCCTCTTGGGCTTAAAGTGGCCAGTTTACACATCCAGAATGCCTCCCTTCATTAGCAGCTTCATTAAATCTCCCCCTCTCTTTGACAAAC
This sequence comes from Sebastiscus albofasciatus, assembly GCA_916701655.1. Taxonomy (NCBI): domain Eukaryota; kingdom Metazoa; phylum Chordata; class Actinopteri; order Perciformes; family Sebastidae; genus Sebastiscus; species Sebastiscus albofasciatus. The sequence goes on from CAKAOI010049935.1 coordinate 216,159, forward strand.
ATACCTTCTCAACTCTCACATATTTAAGGAAAAGACTGGATGATTGGAACTGGAGAGATATATTTTTTTACATCTTATAGTATTATATTATGTTGTGCTTTCCTTTGAGTTTGGTGAGGTGAATAAATCAGAGTATGCTGGTCTGGAGAGGACTTCTCACTTCCTCAAGTACTGTACTTAACTGCAATTTGGGGGTACTTTTTACTTTACTTGAGTGTTTAAATTTCATATTTAATTTCAGAGGTAAATATTTTACACGCTTCCCTAAATGTATCTGACAGCTCCAGTTCCAAGTTACTATTCAGATTCAAAAATGTCACAGAAAACCTGTAATGACTTTATGAAATGATAACTTGTTAAGGGTTAAACTACCAAACTAACTTAAATAAAGTACAAAAGTTAAACATTAGTACTAAATCTACCCGCTAAAACAAATACTGCTTATATGTAATACATCAGGATAAAGTATATGATATGCTAGCATTACAATGACAATGAAAACACAATGACAACTTGTCCTTTTTAATACTTAAAGTATGTTTTGTTGCTGATAATTCTATACTTTTACTTAATTAAAATGTTCAATGCTGGATTTAAGATTATAACAGAGTATTTCTACCCTGTGATATTGCTACTTTTTTCATGTAACAGATCTGAGTATACTTGCTGTGGCGTTGCCTGCACAGACTTCAGAGTCAAATTAATATAAAGATGTCAAATTCCATGTGCGCTAATGCTTTTGAGTGTGAGCGGATTTGGTTTGCATGCTAAAAATGGCAAGCCCTGACCTGAAAGAGCCCAGAGCACCCCCACCACCACACACACACACACACACACACACACACTCTCTCCTCTGATCTATCTATTTTCATGCTATCAGTGCTTATCTGCTGGCTGGCTGCTGACCCTGCTGGTCAGGTTAGCTGGCAGCCTGACAGACAGACAGACAGACAGACAGACTGACTGGCTATGAAACTGACTATAGCTGATTTGGCGGCTGGGATGCGGTGTTGCCCCCTTGCAGCCCCCTGCAGCACTATAGCATCTATTACAAATATACAAACAGTCTGTGATTCCCCCCAGACGTTCTCATTCAGCGCGACCTGCGATGACCAGCTGCATGTATTTATAATCTGCTCTATCCTGCAGCAATTAAACCCCCTGAACCTCAGCATGTTGAGAAAACGGCACTGTCAGGGAAAAACTGCGAGCAGAGAGCACATGTCTAGCTCTGGCCATCTTGTCACCTCCGTAATCAAACTGTCGAGCGGCCGGATGCACTTGTAACCCTTTGCTTTCTGTTCCCTCTGACACCTCGCGGCGCAGAGACACTAAAGCCTCTGGCTCTCGGTATCCTGTTTCTAGGAACCGCAGTCCACTGTGGGCTGAGGTAGTGGGGAGGGGGGGTTGCACACAATGGTGTCTGAGCAAGGTGTGTGTCTTTGTATTTTACATGTTCTCAGTCTTTTACCTGATGGTTTTCACTGTCTGTCTTTCACTGTTCTCTGTCCATGACATGTTAGTTTGGATTTCGAGGTGCCAATTAAGTCAGCGAACTGAACCAGACATAACGAAGAAGATATAGAAAAGAGACTCACTGTGCTGCGAAATGACTGTGAGGTAAAAGACACAAGTGGATATGGATAGAGAAAGAAAAAGGGGGAGTAAGGACAAAGGAGAAAAAGAGAGAACAAGGGGAAAAGGAAAAGAGAGGTTGGCGGCTGGGGGGGGTTTGGTGGTGGTGGTGGTGGTGGTGGTGAGGGACAAGGAGAGGAAAGCAAAAAGGGGTTAAGAAAAAAAAGGAGGAGGAGAGGCGAGACAAGGAGAAGGAGCGAGGCAAGGCGGGGAAAAATTAAAGAGAGTGGAGTGAAGGGGCTCTTGAGGGGGAGATGGGGAGGCGAGGTGGGGAGGCGGGGGGGAGGGGGGGCTGCTGCTGCTGCTGCTGCTGCTGATGCTGGAGCACAGCGCGGCCAGGCTGAACCGAGTGAACTGCAGTGGAGGTCAGGGAGTCCAACATTCCTCTGGAACACTGTGTTTACACTGCGTAGCAGGAGGAGAGGGTGGGGGGGGGGGAGGGGGAGAGAGGCTGGGGCCGAGGGGTGGGGGGGGGTTGCGAGGGGGACGACGTGCAGGGAAGGAAATCATCTCCCAGAGACACTCCTTTCAGGGAGGGACTGTGTGCATGTATAAGTGAGTGAGAGTGTGTGTGTGTGTGTGTGTGTGTGTGTGTCGCTTATCCTGTAGCTGTGTAGTGCGTTTCTAAAGCACCGGGGTAACTTGATCCCCCCCCCCACCACCACCACCACCACCACCACCTCAAAACCTCCACCCAACCAACCAGCGCTGTTTAAATCAACCTTAAACTTCATTAACTCACAGCGACGGAGGGCTGTGTGGCCCCCATCCGCTTCTGAAACCAAAGGACTAAATCTGAAATATGAAAGTGTTGTATCACTTCGGCTATTTGACCTGCATTAATAATATATGTCATTTCCAAACTTTTGAAAATATGGAAGGAGAGGGGGTTAAATAAATGTTACGTTTTTTGCAGAGGGTATTTAAGGTCTGGTGCTTTCACTTAAAAGGAAAGACACCAGAAAATGCAAGTGATTTTTTTGGTCTCACGAATATAACCTGAGAATTAATGCAAGATTTCAATCAGTTTAATACGTTACTTTTTGATTTAATTGAGGACAATTGTAGGAGTTAATATATGACAATTACAATGTTGTGTTTTAATCACATTGAGTCAAACATTATATGCGATTCTTTGTTTTGGAAACATTGCCTATTAAAGTCAGTGCTTTTTCTTTATTTAAAAAGGAGCTGACAAACTGTTTCCGATTGTTTTCATCTGAATTTTTGTCAATATTTTCTTACGCGAAATAAAGAGAAATACATACATTTACAAAACAAAGATTTAACAAGCAAATGTATAGATTTTACTGCTAAATTCTATAAATGTTCTTTCCTTTTTTACTGACAAATATTTGTAAGTAATCTGCAACAGCAATTGAATTATATATTAAAAAAAGGAAAAAAACAAAAGAATTTGCATTTTTAAATATTAAAATCTCCTCAATTTTGACATCAACCATACCGACAAAAGTTTAGTCACATCAGACGACAGCAAAGCGGCGAGCAGTCACAGCAGAGACTGGGAGCCCTGCAATCATCTCCCACTATGCTGCTGTACATACTTTCATTCATCCCATTAAGATGTTTCCTTTCCCCATCTGCTGGTCCAAAAGAGAAACTACAGTACGGCCAGTATAACTGCAGAGACTCCATGCAGACTGCTGACGGACAGACACTGCTCTGAGACATTTAAAAATCACTGAAAATCACTTCATCGGTCCTATAATGTTTAATGAAAATGTAAAATTTGTATCTGTAATATACTATAAATAATTTGTTCTAAAATTGCAGATTAAGGTTCATAATGAGAAAATGTGTAACAATACAGAACATAAATGAAGTGGCTCTTCAAACCAGCGTCATCAAACTCACTGTTCTGTCATTTTATCAGACACATCCATATGAAATTATAAGAAACTACTAGAAAAGCTTTTTCCATTTGTACGCCGCAATGTACCGGCCATATATTTTCCAGACCACTTTGATACGACCATTTGAATCAGATTTATCTGCTGACTATTCACACTCAGTAAATATTTAGTCTTCACTGTGCCATTGAGGAAATTATTACCGCTGGCATCCTTCAGAATGACATTTCAGCAAATCAAAGCAGTGCAGGAGACAATTGGCTGTCTGGGCTCCGGACTGAATAATCAATTTGTCCCCAGATTGCTGCATAGCAACACTCGTCGCAAAAAAAAAAAAGAGCAGAATATGCAGAAGCAACAACACCAGACTAAAGTTTAGGGATGTGAGAATCTTTAAGTAAAATCTGAAACATTTGGACTCCAAGTGTTGCATCCTAATCCTGACACAGCAGGGGTTTTATTTATGAACATCATCCGTTTATGGTAACAGCTTCAGCTTCAATATTCAACTAATCATTCAAACAGAGAGCAGGTCGACTGCAGCTTGACATCAGTTGTCAACTCTGGTTTGTAGAGTCCAGTCAAATCACAGAGAGGCTGAGTCATGGACTGAGACTGAGTCATGGCTTGAACTTTTGTCTCTGAGAGCTGACTGTCATTCGACAACAGACTGACATTTGACCGAGATTTCCCCAAAACTTTTCAAATTGACTGTTGCACAGTCATGCTGACAGCAGGAAGTCACTATAACCTTGTCTAAGTAAAGGGACTACTAGTATATTTTTAAAAGTTCAAAGGGCTCTTATCTGCTGTGGATTAACATTTTCTTTATACTTCCAAACTGTAGCTACCAGTGAGGACATCACAGCAATATTTATGGAAAATTGGAAGTAATACAATTACACATAGAAGACATGCGCTGTTTTTTTTTTGAAGGATGATTCTGGCAATTGTTAAGAATAAATGTAACAGATTTTAGACAGAAAAAAATGACAATAAATAAATCAATACATTTTATATGCATCCACAAAAAAGTACTGTACATACCTGCACAAAAAAATAATGCACAAAAGGGTAGATAAAAATGATCTAAAAATCGGATGCGGCTGAAAATCCCTGAGAAACCATGTGGACAGTTGAGTTATTCAGATTCTTTAGTTAA
>CAKAOI010049935.1:220875-258248 GCA_916701655.1 Sebastiscus albofasciatus
TTTAAAATTACAGAAGTATTAGCAGCAAAATATACTTCAGTATCAAAAGTAAAAGTACTCAACATCAAAAACTGATATATTGTCATATATTACAATATTATAAGTTAAGTATAAGTATCAATGCGTAAGCAGCATTTTACTGTTGAAGCTGGTTGAGGTAGAGATATTTTAGATAACTTTTCTAAAATCTGTAATAATAATTCTAAAATTCTAAAACTAAATGGAACAATCGGAGAAGATTAGAGGGGAAATTTATTTTGTAAAAACAAATGTGCTAATGTAGTGTTGTATGTAGTAACATAGAACAAAATACTTCAGGAAAGTACCTCAATATTGTGCTTAAGTATATATATATATATATATATGTATATATATATATATATATATCATACCTCAGTAAATGTACTTAGCTACCTTTCACACTATTGCACAATGTTACATCACTCCAAAACACACACACACACATACTCTCTAGAAATCTTTTATCCTCCACCTGATGCCAGTCTTTATGTACCAGCAGATGGTAGGAAGGGACTGGGGCAACATCACTGAACTTCCTCAAAGTTTGCACCCTCAATGGAGGCATCAGCACCACCCCTGGGGTATTAACAACCAGCGCCACGAGAGGAGGAGCAGACAGCGCGGAACGCCACCGAGCTTGAAGCAGCCACGCCGCTAAAACAGAGAAACGGCTTCGTGCCCGACATCTGTCGCATTTCCCCTTTTTCTACGTTCCCATCCCTCCTCGCTCTGGAAAAAACGGACAGAGGCCTGGGGAAAAAGGTGGACAGAGAAGGAAAAGAAGAGATGGGCGAGGTAGGCGTCGGATCAGGAGCGAGCCCAGACACAACAATGGATAGCCACAGCTTTGACAATGCCCTTCCAACCCTGACACCCGGCCACCCCTCCACCACCCACCTCCCCTCCGGAGAGCCAAGACCTTTGCTCTTTCTCCATGACAGACGGCATTCTTTTGTCTGGGTCCGCCAGACTCTGGCCGGACCCAGACAAAGGCAAGAGCACAGAGGGGACAGAGAGAATGACAGAGCGGACGGTGGAAGGGGGTGATAAAGGGAGGGATAGATGAATGGAAGGGGTAAGATCGGCAAACCGTGCTCACCTTTTGTCCGCTACTCTCTCCCTCTCCCTGTCTTTGTATGTGTGTATGTCATTCATTTTCCAAATTTTTGCACGGTAATCCAGCAACAACTTTTTCTTTTTTTTAAGTGAGGGTCGCGAATGCCCACATCGTGATCATCATTATTCATTTTGTATTTTCATTAATCGCTTGAAGTGTTTTTCTTTTCCCCCCTCCTTCCTCCTCAATGCTGTCTGCTGTGTCCAGTGCGGTCCACTCCAGTCCTGGTTGGTAATGGCATTAAGAACAGCAGGAGAGGAGGAGAGGAGAGGAGTCAGGTGGTGTTGTTTAGTTGTTGGTTTCAGTACTCTTCTTTCTGCTTTGCCACCCAGTTACATCATCAAAAGTTTCCTCGCTCCCATCTTCCTGTTTTACTTCCACAGTACAACACTTCATCGTACGTTGACTGTGTGAGAGTATGATTATGGTAAAACGTGTGTCTATTATAACATGCTTTTTCCTGACTATAAGTACAGCAGGTACAAAGTAGTTCCAGCAACTACTTGCCAAACAAATGACCACAGGAAGGAGTCAAATTTAAAATGATCTCTTTAAACAGATTCTGCAATCAAATGTAGAATCTGTCGGCAACGGCACAAGATTTTGGTGCCGGAAGCGTTCTGGTTTCTGTTTGTTTTGTTTGCTAGTCCAATTGTATTGTCCAATCACGTTCAAGCAGGCTTTGATTGAATGCAGGTCACCAGTCTTTACAACAGCGGAACCCCAAAAATATAGCCCCTTGCCCCCAGAGGCTTATCCACCGTCAGACCAGAAGCATTTAAAAAGGTGCTGAATAAAAGTATGGCATTTCCTCGAAAAACTATTATAACTGTAAATTAAAAGTACCATATAACAATTTACATATAGTAATTGCTTGTATTGCCAATGCGTGAACAGAATGTAATGTAACTTAAAAACTGAGACCTTCCTCGACTTTCTCGGTTGCCTATAACAGCCTGTGGACTGATTTCTATATAAAGTACTCGGGACGGTTTTGCTTCATAACGGAGTAATTTACAAATGGCAAGCTAGTTAGTATCACGTCACTGTTTTGGCCGATGCCCAGGATGATCACTCACACCTACGGAGTGCGAACAATAGGATGCTGACTGCAGTCCACTTAACAGCCGCCTGTGTTATTAATAGCAAGACTTTTCTTAAAGTTACATATAGTACCTTTAATCATTTAAAAAAAATTGACAGTTCCAAAATGAATATTTTGTTTATCTCTGTGGAAGATATCTGATGTCCGGTTCCCACTTCTAGCAAGGCTTGTGAGCCAGTACCATAACGCCGTTGGTATCACATGGTATCTCTGTCTCGTCAGGGATCAAGTCGTCAGTTAGTGTTGAAAAAAACAGATAAATGGTTTCACATTGGTGTCTCCATCGGGCTGCAGAATAAGTGACTCACAAGTGACAACTGACGCTAGAACATATTAGCTGTCTTTGCCTAATCGTCCGAACAACAAAAACCCATACAATTACAATTCGGCATATTTAAACAAAACCAACAGCCATTACAACCTGAACTAATGTGTCACCGGTTAGATTGTCAAATGACAAGAAATAGCAGCTTCAATCCCAGAGGAGCTACATTAGCATCTTAGAGATGGTTGCGTCCAGTTACCTAACGTTCTACAGCAACCGCTTATATGGATCAAAAAGATTGCGACAGGATCATTCCAATACAAATGCTGTTTAAATAATTCACTCGTAGTAATCGAGTAGTTCGCTTACAGTGTTCTTTTTGTGTCTCTTCAAACATGACACATACGGAAAAACATTTTAAAACTATTGTATGTTAGACTAACGTCAGTTAAAAACTTTGCCCTGTTTTTTACTTTACCCCTTGATACTTTGCCTCGCAGACCATCTGCTTTCCGGCTGGATACCTGCGCTGCGTGCACACTGATGTCATGATGGGAAAGGGAAAGTCATTTTCTCTGAATGAAAAATGAATGCACCCAGGGAAAACACCTGTGTTTGAAGCTATACCCTCGTCAAGTGGATTGATAATGACTAGTCACGTAATGCCCCCAGAGTGAAACTTTGCCGACTCCTTGCCGGCTCCTTGGCACCGCAGCGCCAGCAGCACACGCAGTCCCTCCATGCCACTACCGGCTAAGTGAACGAGCCCACTCAAACAATGTATTATGAAGATTCACATCAGAGGGGATTTAGAAATCGACTGAACCAGAGTTGGTAATTGTTGTAAAGACTAACCAAGACGTTTATGGTGAGATTTATTTTGTTATTTTGTTTGTGGGGGTGGGGGAGGCGAACAGGTCTACTGTAGGCCTATAGTTACATGTTGAGAATTACTTTTACTCTACCATGAAAGATTCATCAATTTACATGACGGTCTGTTGGAGTCATTCCACTCAACCATAAAATATGAACTTTGTGCAATGAACTGGCAACTGGACAATGCAGAAATCTAGTGGCTGAATGTTATCTATGTTATCAATTATATCTTTGAGTAGAGATATTTCACGATCACGATTTTACTCTTCTTGTTGGCAAAATGTTACAGTCACTAACACTTTACTTAAACTGTCAATAATCTAGATTTTTGCATTAACAATGACTTAAATTGCTCTGCAATGTGAATGGTTTGCTCATAGTGATGAACCACAGAGATGTATCGCCCAACTCTGCAGCTCTACAGAGCCGATTAGCCTCTCCTAGCCCATTGTTTTGGCGTTTAGTTCAGTCTCACTGTACAGCTGCCAAGATAAAACCCCCATGTGCAACCTGTTCAGCACCACAAGGTAGATAAACTCAATAAATGTTAACAAAACACAAAAAAAGTTGAACATCTAACAGCAAAAGAACTAAATATTTCACTCAGGAGTTGGTGGAGACCAAAACAGAGTTAAAAGTAAAGGGAATATTGGCCTTACATTCATCAGGTACACAGACACTCCAAATTACCGCAAATGTTGGCACGGGGGCAGGCGTCTGCTTCATGAGCAACAACCAGTGGCGATGTGGATATTACTCCTACGGGCTGTTCTCCTAACCTAGAGCACCTCACGATCTGATGCCGCTCTTTTTTATCTCCCGAGGTAGTTTACATCGGCCGTTCTCACAGGGGTGTACAGGCCGACATCAACCATGCACTGGACGAGCTGCAGGGAGTTATCAAGAGGGCCGTGGCCTCGCGGCCAGAAGCTGCTTACGCTATGGCCGGAAATATTAACAATGCCAACTTGAGGAAAGCTCTGCCAAAATGTATCACCAACACATCAGCTGTCCTACGTTTGGTGGGAACATGCAACCATGTTTACACTCCTTTCCAGGAAGGATATAAGGCCCTCCATTGCCCCCCTGCCTCCCCTTCCCCTCCGGCAAATCTGCCCCCCTAAAGGCATAAACTCAAACAGGACGGACCAATGACACGAACCATTCAGCTCTGGTCCGACCAATCAGACTCGGCCCTACATCACTGCTTCAGCACTACAGAGTGGTATGTGTTTCAGGACAACAACATTAACACGTACGCGGATGCGCTCATTAGCTACATTGGCAAATTCATCAATAACATTGTCAATGGACATTCCCAAATCACAAGCCCTGGGTTAGCAGGGAAGTCCATGCCAAACTTTAAGCACGGGCCAACAATTACAACTTTTGTTTTGGATGAGTACAGGAAATCCAGGTTTGCACTCCAAAGAGTTCAAAGAGACAGTATACAGGGACAAAGTGGAGTCTAACTACCACGGCTCCAACACCAAACACATGTGGTTTGGACTAAGAACGGACTACAAAAGAAAAACAAGCAGTGCTGAGTAAATGTCTTCATCTCTCCCAGATGAACTGAACAACTTCTACACACGCTTTGAGAACAACTCCCCGTCTGAGGGGTACAAAACGCTGACAAAGATGTGTGCATGATCCTTCAAAAGGATTAGTCACCTGGACTAGCCCTCTAAACATGCGAGACTTGACTTGGACTTAAAAGCAGCTCTGGTATAGGAGGTGTGGATGACGATGTCTCCTAAAACGATCATATCACTTTATCTTATATACAAAAATAGAATCTACATTACATGTGAGCTGAAGTGTGAGGACATGTTTTCACCTGTTCATTAACTTTTCTCAAATCAATCAGCACTGTCTTATAGGGCATGGGAAACTGGAGGACAGACGCATGGGGTCCACAAGGTAATGTTACACCCTGTACCTAAACGCACACACACACACAGTGCCGTGTCACCTCCTCTAGTATACACCACCAACGGAAGACACCCCCCCGCCCCCGCCTCCCCTCCCTATTCCTTTGAGTGTGTTCCAGCTCCAGGCTATAACTCATAAGTTGCTATAGTTGCTACAGTGTACTGCACCTTCTGCCGGGGCACATATAGAGCAGCACAGTTAGTGTTTTTTAACGGCTCAGCAGAGAGAGGAAGCCGAGAGGAAGTGTGTGTGCGAAACAGGCACACACGGACGAGAGAGGACGTTTTTCCACTGAAGGTGGTAAAATAAATAGAGATGGCAGCCGAGGAGAAAATGGAGTAACGTGACACAATGAACTCGATGAACCCGATGAACTTCAAGTGGAAAATGGCGGGTTTCCAGTACGTGATCCGGAATGTAAAATCTGAGATGACAAGAAAAATTACATTATTGACTTGATCTAAAAAAAGTTGTATTTATGGTTAAATGAACAGGATTCAACCAAATAAATCTGATACTGTAAAATATAATGCAGTGACAGTAAGTTGTCTGAAAGAAGAAAAATTGGGAGAAAGAGAAAGAGAAAGAGAAAATGAGTTGTCCTGTGCCCAGAGGAACTGAAGAGCTTGATACTTCTAAAGCATTCACTTGTACAGTATGTTTTATTTATGCTTTTCCTCTTGCTGCTCTCTGCCAGACTGGCTGGCTGCTTGCTTGGCTGAATCATGAACTTACTGACTGAACACATGAAACACCGACTGGCTGGTTGGATGACCCGATGGCGAGCTGGCTGGCGGACTGACTGACTGACTGATGTGTGATGCATAATAGCAAGTTGGTGTAAGAACACCTGTCTGCCTCACACTGATTCACACTAAAAGAAAAGGTGTCTGTTTGCTTCTGGGGCTCTCTGTCAATCATATAGACACTGGAGATTAACAAACATTTTTTTTTTTTTCACAAGCTCTGCATCTGTGTCATTTCAGGGCATTATATTTTCACCATGCATCTTAAAAAAAAGCTTTTTTCAATTGCAGTAATATGAGGAGCTGTCCACTTAATGCTATGTAATGCTTCTGTGCAACATAATCGTTATGAAGTCTGTGTCTGCAACAGAAATGTGCATGTCAGGACGGGTTCTGATGTCATACTTGAATGAGCCCCCCCTTTCCTCACACACACACACACACACATGCACACATTCACCCACCACCTGCAAAAACCTCCTGCTGTCTGCCACGCCCTCCTCTCTCTCATCTCCCTCCGTTCTGCCATTATGTACAAAGTCCGGGTGCAGCCCCAGTCTCCAGGATCTAAGCTTCAGGCAAGCCCCACACATCACAGCATGGCTGCCCCACATTCCTCTCACTTATCTGGGGTAGCTGTGCACAGATGGCCCCCTGAGAGAGGTGCAGATATCGGGTTGGCAGAGACGCTTTGGGGAGGTCTGGCTGGCCGCCAAAATAATTACCTGTCACACAGGACGAGGTAGTTTGTGGTGAGAAGCAGTAATTTTTAACACCATGAAATAAAGTAGTCTTGGGGATAGTGTTCTTATTCCCCCCTTTCTAGCTACTACTTTAATTTACTGCACTCTTATTCGCCTATCTTTGCTCATTGCATTTCCTCTTGCTGTGCTGGTCTCACACATTTTTCCACAATTCATTACCGGCTGTCAATCATCTGTCGGGCTAGGCGGGCTTACACATGAAACACTCCAGCAACTACAGACAAGAAGTTTGATGACCAAGAAGCAAAATAGGACACAGAATGGCCATATACTTGTAGCCTTGTGAGTATTATGAAACAAACCTCACACTTCCACTTCCATCTTTGGAACAGAGTTAGACTGTTTTGTATTGCTGAAACTTCACATTTTATCTAAATTCACATCTGGTTCAGTCAGCTCCACCTCTGATATATACGATATATATATCAGATCAGTCTCAATATTAATGAATGCACACAGAAAGATTCACAAATGTATTTTGTATATAAATGACTCTTCACTAGAATATTTTTCAACGCACACAAAAATAGTTATTGTTGTATATAAATGTAAAAAAAAATGTCCACATATACAAAAATAAGGTTCACAATAAATTTCTGATGCACACACAAATATTAATAATAAAGTTTTATTAATAATAAAAATAAGTATAGTAACACAATAACATATTTATTATTTAGGTTACCAATTGTCTTGAAAAAAATATTATTTTCATTAAAACTAAAATTATTAAAACGGTATCTGATAGATAAGGCTAAGATAAACTCTTCATATATGTTTTGTTTGCAAAATCTGGAGGCTTTACTGGGGCTGGGAAGGCAGTCATAGCAGGTGAGAGGAGAGGCAGGGCCTGCAGAGCATGTTAGAGGCTCCACATTCAGGGGTGCATGGAGTGGGCACCGTACCCCCTTTGGTTCTCCGACATGCTGTGCAGGCTCTTGCTAGACTCTCAGGTGCCTGGCTCTATCCCACAGCCCTAAACGGCCTCCAGCGAGCCCCACTGTGCTCTGCTCCAGAGGGAGGCCTGCGGGGTTGGTCTGCTCGCAGTCTTGTGGATTTCCTAAACTCTGAAAACGTTGGGGCAAATTTTGGAGTTTTGTAGAACTGCCAATATTCGAGATCTACGCAGTTGATTTATTGCCTCAAAAATTCCCAGAAGTGAATAGGGAAAACAGATTTTCTTACTTTGTTTATCAAAAAACTCCCAAAAAATGTGAGATATTGATGAGGGCACAAAATGTAAGCTTTACTGCTGTGCAGTCCAAAACTCTCAGTATTAAACTGTAAAATCCTACAATTCAAAAATAAAGACAAATGTTTCTCTGACAAAATATTCAGAATGAAGAACCGCTTTCCTGAGCTGTCAAACCTAAGTCCTGCTGACTGATAGACTGGAGGATGGACGGGTTGGAGCAGTGGCAAAGAGGACAAAGAACATTCATTCCAGCTCGCATGCACCTCTCACACGCCTCATGACAAAATAAACAGTATCTGTGGTGCTTGGCCCCATGCCGGCATTCAAGGAGAAACAGCCAGCAAAAAAAAAAAGAATAAATAAATCTATTTCTATCTCTCCATCAGTCCGTGTCACACTGCTGCTCAGGGCCTGTCACATCTACTGCATCAGTAAAGTTTCACTCAGCACAAACACTTTTATCAGACACAGCTCAGTCACCTCACCTCAGATGATTATAGAACATTTACTACAGAACTGAGCAGGTATTAGGGCCTTCCATGGAAGAGATGCTTAAACTGAACACAATTCTAATCAAATACCAAATAACATCTGTTATAATGATGTTGTTGCTATCCATTTGCTAACTCCAAACTCCATATTCAGTGTAGAGTTTTAATGCCTCATGTGTTGCTCTGGCAATTTGGCTTTGGAATGTATGAATCGAGGGTTGTGGTGTGATTTAAAGTTGATTTGATATGATTTAAGTAAATATTTTTGGATGAAGGAAATATGTTTTATAGCTGTTCTAATCCATATTTTAATATTACTGTAACAATCAATTGTGTATTGTGAGAGGTATCACGAGTGACAAACCCATAAATAATTTTTACCCAATTCCGTAGTTCGCCTACAGAGCTTTTTAGCGTCTTTTGGCTCATTGTTTTTCTTTTACGGCCTGCAACTTTATTGTTTTGGTTCACTACTATCACTGATTTTTACCCGCTCACAGTGTTTCTCATAGGATTTTGTGATACCGTGGCAGGTGGACCTCTGACTCTCTTGTACATTTTTAAAGTTAAATACATCAATCTGGTGCACATTGAGAGCAAGAACTTTGTGTTCTTAACAATTTTGTGCTTCGGCAGTGGTGGAATGTCACTAAGTACATTTAAGCTACTCAAGTACTGTTCAGTTTGTTTATGTGCTATTAAGTTATAAAAAGCACAAATAGAATTAATACATAAAATTCAGTAAAACACTGTTTGCTTAATTGTTTTAAATGGGTTTTGCATTTCATATTTATGTACAGAATATATATATATATATATATATATATATATATATATATATATATATATACTGTACTGTACTTGAGTAGCGGTACTTTTCTTAAGTAATTTCCATTTTATGTAATAAATACTTTACTTCTACTCCACTACATCTCCGAGAGAAACATCGGACTTTTAACTTCAATATATTTCTATATAAATCAACTAATAAACTATGATGTATTATTAAGTAGTATATAATTATTAAGTAGTTAAAATTAGCTCCACCTTTACTAGCTGCAACATAAAGTGATGAACACATTAATGCATCAATAATTGTGATCCAATGGTATAGTATATATTATTCTGAAATGGGCCATTCTGCATAAGGAGTACTTTCACTTTCGGTACTTGAAATTATATTTTGATGATAATACATTTGTACTTTTTACACTGTTGTATTATTAATTTTATTTAAGCAGGGTGGGTTGCCCTGTCCTCCCTGGTTGACAGTTGCGCCAGGAACAGAAGGCCCTGTGGAGAGAGGGCACAGCGAGCACCAAATCCACAGCCCAGGGAAGTGGCGAGGTCCGTGCAGGAGGGCGCTATAAAGCTGACATGGCAGGAGCCGCGAGCCACTTTCACCCCGGGCCTTTCTTGAGGCAAACGATCGCCTTCACGGAGAAAGGCGAGTATCCAGCCAGCACACCCATTGAGAAGTATAAAAATAATTTGGGTTCATTATGAAACTGTGGCGGGAAAGATTAGATTATGGCGGCCCGCCACAGTCTAGATAATTAATGGGAAACACTGGCTCAGCACCAAAGACTAGACAGACAAAGTTAGCAGCTATAGTGCAGTATTTTACAGCTAAAAGACAGAAATATTTCCTTTTTTGGAAAGCAAAAACAGAGGTAACAGGCGTGTGAATATTGAGGTGGTCAATACAACTTCAAAACTCTAATGTTGCTCTGTGTCTGCCATATGTGTAGATTAGACATTGTTTGCTAACATCATTGCAACAAGTTTGTGCGGCAATATGCAGATGATGTGTTTACAGCTTGTTGCTACTGCTGCCAAGTAGCTAATTAATCAATTAACGCAAGTTTAAATAATCATTATCTCATAAACGTGTCAGTATAAAATATCCCAAAACTGCGGTCAGAGACACAAAACCACATGCAGGTGGCAGGGTAGTACTTCAGACCTCTGCAGTACCCAAGGGGATCTAGCCTGAGGCCTCCCTAGCCTGCACAGTCCTCCACCCACACCACTTTTGGGATTCAGGGGAGTTTAATCATATTTAACAATACTGCTAGTTTACTTTTCTTTCCGCCCGGAGCCAAATGTGACCGCCCTGTAATTGCTTCCATACTCCCCCTGCACTAAGTGTAAATATGTTAAAATGGCAGGTTGCTTGGACTCCTCCTATAGAAAACACAGGCTCCTACTGTAAACAGGATTTTTGTTTGAACCCAATGCACCCCAACACACACACACACACACACACACATATGATATATAACTTGTGTGCGTGTGTGTCTGAGGAATGCTTCCAAAGGCTTGATGGATTCTACCCAGACCAAAACTCCCTTTACTAGGAAATAAACAAATATGATTGAATTATGATCCAAGGTGCGTATGAATTTTCCAACACACTTTGGTCTTATGCCTTTTTTTTAATCAGTATGAGGGCATGCTGCTGCTCTCTCTGAGGCCCTCAACAACATCAGTTTGGCTGGAAATAGCAGTCTCCTATTTCCCAGAATTACCGCTGTGGGTGGACGTTGAAAGCAGTTTGAAAAATAGCACCTCTCATTTCTTTGTCTTTCCTGAAACAGGACACTGAAAGGGGAAATGCTGTTTAGTTAAGCAGAGCAACTGTTTGTGAAACGTGTAAGCTGCACCTCCGTCAGGCCTTGAAACTCTCACTGCTAATAACAAAGTGGTGACATTTAGTTATCATTGGACACTTTCAATTTCTTGTGCAACTGCATTTACATTCCAATAAAAAATAACTCATTCCTTTACCACTCTACATGTCGGAACACAAGGTGTTTTATCGAGCAAATGTTTGTGTTGTGAACATCTTTTATAAATGTAACATCTCCAGCTCTGACTCATGCTTCTTGGAAGCCCCAAGGACACAAATATATTTGTTTGAGGGAGGATGGCAAAAGATTGAATGTCTGAAGAGTAAATGCTCTTAATGCTACTCAAGGTTACACACACAGAATGGAGTCTATTCATAAATATTCACAGCTACCTTAACAAGGTCATTCCCAAATTTACCATCGAGTTATCTACCCGCAACATTCAGTATCTGACTACTCCTGCACAATTACTTGGCTTGAGATTTCACATGTAATTTTTATTTTAAAAAACATTCTTGCTGTAAACACTGCCTCGTAGGCATGTCATAGGAAATAGTAAAATTGTTCACAACATCACCAGTAACCAGGGACTGAAATTAACATTTTTCACTTCCTGCCACTGTGGCATACAAGTATTTTTTTTTTTTTTGTCTGCCACTCAGAAATTTTATCTGCCACTTTCGAAATTGCTGCGCTAAATGAAGGAATAACATTTTAGAT
This sequence comes from Sebastiscus albofasciatus, assembly GCA_916701655.1. NCBI lineage: Eukaryota > Metazoa > Chordata > Actinopteri > Perciformes > Sebastidae > Sebastiscus > Sebastiscus albofasciatus. The sequence goes on from CAKAOI010049935.1 coordinate 232,744, forward strand.
CTGTTGCCATTCAATGTTCGATATATTTAACATAAAAAACACTATATATGCGGTAAATTACACTGTTCGAATTACAACGTAGCTTCTGGGGGAGCCCTATTTTTGGGGTGAGGGAGGGTACTGTACACAGTAGTGTACATTGCTATTGTCATCTGTAGTGGTTATAAAACACACAATTCAAATGATTATGATTATTTATATATTTGCTTTGATTAAAAAAAAATCTTAGTAAATTGTTATGAAGTTAAATAGGTCATAATTCCCTCTTAAATATCTATTTTATATTGCTGTCAAAACATCTCCTACAAACAACTGGATTTACTGGAGTTTGTCGCCAAAAACGTAATTTTACGAGATTACATTTGAACATATCATGATGACATTGTAATTTACCTTCATCCAATGGTCATTTTACTGAGCAGACCGTGAACGCCTCATAATAATAACTCAATGGCACCTCCGTTGACGTTAGTAGCTCTACTATTTATCCAAGCAGGACTTTGCTGCCCACCAGCTGCTAACAGGTAACGTTACTAACTCTCATTCTGTTGATTTCAGCACGGATTTTTTGTTCACAATGTCTCATTATCTGGGAAAAAATAGGGTGCATCCCATCAGGTTTAGCAGCGCCATGCTTCTGAGTGTTTTTTTTTCTCTCCGCCATGTCTCCGGTCCAAAACAAGCTGAAACATGATACGCCGTGCGTATGCGTCATTGTGCATGAGGAACTGTCGGAAAGCATTAAGAGGAATCGATAGTCACGGAGGCATGAGGTGCCAAGAAAGCGGACCGCTACGGTTCTCTATTCCCATCACTAGCATTTTCCTGATGATTTCACCCGCCACTGCCAACAATTTACCCGCATTTGGCGGGTGGCGGGTGCTAATTTCAGACCCTGCCAGTAACCATGTTGTTATATTTAAAACTTTCTGTTTAGTTATTACCAAATGCTGTCAAAAACCTTGGTAAATCATGTAAAATTGAAAAAGTGAAATCACCTAAATAAATACTATAGGTAGCACTCCTGACAGACTTGCAATTAGTGTTAGCTTTATTTTTGGCCATGCTGGTGCCATGGCTTTAGGGATGGCAATGTTGGTTGGTCGGTCCACCACTTTAGGCAAGACTGAATTATCTCAACAACTAATGGATGCATTGCCATGACATTTTTTATAAACATTTGTGGTTCTCAGACGTTGAATCGTAATTACTTTAGTGATCACCGGGCTTTTCTCTATAGAACCACCATGAGGTTGACTTGATTTTTGTTTTTTGGTGAAATGTCTTCACAGCTATTGGATGGAGTGCCATGGAAATGTGGACAGACATTCATGATGCCCTCATTATGATTTGTACTTTGGTGATCTCATAACTTTTCAATGCTATCAACAGGTCAAACTTTTAAGTTGTCCAATAGGTTTAAAGGTTTAGGAACAAATTCCTGAAAAACTGATGACATTCCCATCATCCTCAGCTGTGACTCTTGGTCTTGTTTAACTGCAACCATGATCCTTCACTATTAACCAAAGTATATTTGCCATAATCACAACACTTCCTTAACCTTAACCATACAACTTTTGCCATGTCTAGATATTGTATAAAATACAAATTAAAAAAAAAGGTGTTAATGAATGTAATCTGGATTTTTGCAGGATTTTCTACTATCAATGTTCTTGTCTGGCAATAAGATTGTTTTCAATTGACCGCTTTAGTTTCCATTTGATAGTCTAACATACATTTGAAGATCATTCTGCCATAAACATTAAAGAATTGGACAATTATTGTGTTTTGGGTACTATAAGGTCTAAATTAAATACACTGATATTGGTGCAAAAATACTGGTAGCTTCAAATCCAAAAATATATGTGGTATTCTTAAACACCCTGCCAAACAGTTTACCCTTCCAGACAGAGAGCCATGGTTTGCACCCTGCACCAAGGCCAGCCCAGTCCAGTCTAGCACCGTCCTGCCCAAGGCCAGACTCACTGGGGAATTTCATCTGAATTCAATTTCACCTCTGGCCTCCGTCGTGGCAGTTTGAGCCGAGGCTACACAAAAGGCCAAGTTTCACATTGAACGTGAGAACCCCCTCATCTCCTGACCCCTATTACCATATGAATGGACCAGAAAATGGAACTGGGAGCCAAGAGAGAGAAACAGCAGTGATCGAGTCCAGGCAAAATGGCCAATTTTTAGAGCGTTTGGTTTACCTTTCCCTCTAGCTGAGAGTGGGAATTTGTCTCTTCAGTGTTGCTCTGAGACAGATAGACATGTACAGATGTCACCCTTAGAGGATAGTCTAGCTGTTCAATGTGTTGAAGCTTTGAATCCAAACCTGCAACCTTACAGTGAAGTCTCGCTTACCCTTAGGCTGAGCATTCAGACTGTCCTTAGCCAAAAGCTCCTCACATGAACAGTTCTAGACCCAATCAAAGGGAAGCTATGGAAGAAACTCCCAACAGCTCAATCCAAGCATCAACACGTTTGTGTCTGGCTAAATGCCCTCTGACTTTCTCTTTCACTACAGCTGTTGTTGTTTCAGAGTCAGTACTCTTTGTGCTTTCCCTACATTACACTTCTCTCACCAACCGTCATTTGCTCCCACATGCACGATACGCACATAAGCAAAAATATAAAACTACAATAAAAAATGGCCATAATTGCATAGGGCACACAGTACAGTCCCTGCCAAATTGCAAACAATCAAAGGGCATGATTTGTCATTTTGGCCAGGTGAAGTGTGTTTCTGCTCTGGTAATGTGTCAGTACTGCATTGGTTTGATAATAGGCCTAAAACAGGCCAATCATGGCCTAATATTAAACACACTTTATACGAGACAAGAATAGAAAACATAGTTTCATTATCAGCTTCTGCTATGAGCAATGAAGCAACATTTGAATCAGAATCTGATGACAAACAAATCAGATTTTACCACACACACACAGTCCTGGGTGTTAATCTTTTAATAAATAATCTTAATATTTTAATAAAAAATTTTTTTTAACTTATACTGTAGCTTATTAAGTCATGGATACATAATGCTATAGAAATACTTTAGGTTTAAAGGTTAACATTAAATAGCTGCTGTGCCAAGTTATTTAGTAGTCTGCCGATATTTATGGAATTTAATATTATTTTTCACACAAAATGGTCAAATAGAAGATAGTAGCAGAAAATACCAATCATGCAACAGTTTTAGAAAAACAATATTTGGTACTGGCCTTCCAAAAACTTGTATTCGTCCATTTTTTTTAAGTAGTTGGCTTTTATTTATGGCAACCATTAATACAAAGATAGTTACTGTCGGTATCAGTGTTGTCCTCCTCTGACCCAGCAGCACCGATGGGGGAGAGAGGAGGAGAGGTGAAAGTAAAGGCAGGGCTGAGGGGGAGAGTGCAGGTGTAAAGAGGAGACGAGACAACCAGCGTGTGGTGAAGAGCCTCAGCCACACCCAGAGAGATCTGAGCATGCTCTCTAACCTCACTACTGCTCGACGGGGGAGGGCAGCATGAGGGGGGCTCTGGACAGTTTGTCGTCCCCGTCATTCGACCAAGAATTATAGGTTTTAAAGTTCAATGACAATATAAAATCAATCAAACTAAAATATATATATAATATATAATGACAAGTAAATAATATTGCCTGATTAGTTAACAATGCATGCACTTGATCTATAACTGAGATAACAGATATTATTATATATATTATAATATTTCGGCAAACTGAGCAGTAGAAGACTGATGAGGCAACGTCTTTTCACTTCAGCTCTCACATATCCCTCTTAAACCATAAATTTCAATATCATAGAAAAATACCCTTTTTTTTTAACTAGCCCAGAAATTTCTATTTTTGTGAAATATAATTGCCACACCTAGTTATAATGGTCAAAATTAAAAGTCCAAACATGTTCATACATTGATGAAAAATACATACAAATACAGCATTTATTTTCCAATGAAATCTAAACCTACAATCCTTCATATTTCTTGCTTTTATATGCTTACATATATCTGAAATAAATGCATAATTTCATAGTAAGTAGCACTGAGTAAGTTATAGAGAGGGAAAAAAATGCACTATTTTTATGAAAATGTGAATTAAATTTGGTGGTTTGCCTCATGCTGTCGACCGATTACAGGTCAACAGAGGGAGATTTGTAATAAAAGATTTCAAAAGATATGTGACTATATAGATTTGAAGAGATGAATATGTATATCGACATTGAAGGTAACTTTTTCTGCTGTTTCATTTTGCACAACGCAAAGTCATTCAGGCACCACAGTGAGTGATTAGAGGCAGAGCGAGCGGCCAGACAGAGCCCTGCATCCCTCTTCCCTCCTCTTCCTCCACCTCCTCCTCCTCCTCCTCCTCCTGCATCAGAGCCTGTGGTCATTATTGCCCTCCAGACTGCTTTTATCATCTCTATAAATCTCTGCTGGCTCAGACACAGCGTAATGAGGAGACCTGTGAGGCTGTCAACCTGCGACTCTCACCCCCGCCGAGAGAGAACGGAGGGGTATGAAAAAAGGTGGAGCGAGGCTGGAGAGAGACAGACGGAGATGAAGAGAGTTACAAAGAGAGAGGGCAGGAGTCGGTTTATACGCACACCCACCACCACCACCCACACACACACTCACTCACTGGCATACACCTTACAGCTTTAGTGTGATGTGGGAGCACATTCAAACATTAGATTCTGCTTAGAGGCCTGAGTGTGGAGAAGAGAGAGTGGTCAGTTTGAGAACAATCATCTGTCAAATAAAAGCTTTCAACATTTAGAGAAACACTCTCTGACATTTTCATATAGCTGTCTGTTTTGTTCTCTCTCCCTGATGTAATGGGATTACATTTGCGGCCTCTCCTGGCATAAAATCCTCAGGTGCTCCGGAAGTGAGGAGTTTTATATTTCTGCTAAAGAAACAGAATGAGATTTTGTAACAAATACTGGAGTGCCATCTAAGAGAAGAAAGTACTGGACACATTCTTGAATTGACAGGCGATCTCTGAGAAGTGTGATATCATTATATTCACATGCTTTTCAGGAGGGGTTTCTGATAAATCACGAGTCAAATTACAGCAAATGCTGTTTTCAAGTGACTGATCCATACACTCAATTCACTGAATTGTTCAATCACTTCAGTCATTTTTATCATCACTTACTGTCTAAGTTCCCTTGAATTAAATTATTTATGCTCTCAAATTGTTAAATTGTGCCGTCGATTCACTTAATTTGTTTCCTTCATTTGATAGCTTTACGTTTTATTCCATTATCTCCTTCTGCACAGTATTATTTTGATCTTGGACTGAGATACATAGATGAAAACTTCAGGCTTTGGCTGTTAAACTCAGCACTGTTAATGGTATCTTCTGTGTTTTATGGGATAACAAATTATTTCAAAGCTTCATTAAAAGCTTAGCCCCAGTTGAAACACATGCACAATAAGAACATGCGGCTAAATATTGTACATGGGGCGGCAAAGCAAAGCAATTTGTGTTTGCAAATTATACATTTGCAGAGACAATTTATAAATTTGAGGGTTTGTATCACTACATTTTGATGCAGTATATATCGTACCGCCCATGACTATAGTAATGTGAGGCAATGATTTGTAATTTTAAGGCACATAATTAGTAATTTCAGTGAAATATTTTGCCATCTTCCCTGAAACTGGGCCCCATAAATTTGACATGAATATATTGATGTGTAAAATGTTGCACATTTGTCATGTTTCAATATTAAATAGGGCTATGTATTGACAATAATATGGCGATACAATACGTATCACGAAACAGGGGTTACATTTCAATGTATTGCGATATATTGCCATATTGTAAGCAAGGTGATATATTGCAAAAATCATGATATTATGATAATCAAGAGTATCATTATTTTCTTACACCAAAGCCTTTGAAAGTGTTACATTAAATATTCATGGCTAAATAAGCAATTATCAAGTTTTTTATGTTTGGAATAAAACATTTTTAGGTATTTAGATAATCTTTAAATATTATTTATTAAGAGTTTAACAGTTCAAAACTAAACTATTCTGCTTCATCAGGACTGTGTGGGTGTGGTTTGATCAGACTGAATTGACGTTCACTTAGCAACATCAGCAAACAACCCAACAACTACCATCATAATTTAAATTAAATATTGATCAATCCTGATAGGTGCACAGACGACCTCCTTTTTTCTAACAAAGCTCCACCCACTTTAAGCCAGTGAGAAGAGAACAGACAAAAACAAAAATAAGGAATGTGAAAGAACCATAGTTTTTTAACTGGCTTAACATTTTGTGTACACAAAGGAGTTCATTAGCCACAGTAAGAAGCTAATTGAGATAATAGGTTTTCGGCACCTTTAATATGACTAACAGGGACAGTTGTGGCCACATGTGGCTGTCACAGGTTATCAGTAAATGCTAAAACGTAATGTAACAGTAGCATATGTATAGAAGAGCCACAAAGTCAGAATTCTGAGTCATGGCTAATGTCAGTTACACAGCGATATCTAGCTTAAGTTAGCTAGCATGACCACGTACGGCTGTAACACCAAAAAACGTGTATGTAATGAGTGTATTAATAAAAGTAAGACTGTTTTTTTTATGCTTATGAATTCAACTTTTCATAAGAGAAGAGATTGTGCTATTTTTTTCTTTTCTTTCAAAAGTTACATATTCTTGCTTTAAAGAAAGAAAATACATTTTTAATTACAGATTCTAACATTTTTAGCTATATATTTTACTCTTACAACTTACATCTTTTTTTATTTTTTATTTTGCACAAAATACCTCTGGGTAATTTTTTGTCAGATTTGTTTTGTATTTATTACTTTACTATTACAATAGATATGTATTATGTTGTGGTTTTTCTGCTATTTTAATGTTTGCACTATATATTTGCAGTGCACACTTGCAGTAAATAAGAACTGACAGATATTAATGAAGGAGTAATTACAGGAGTAATTCCATTTTTTGATTTTAAATATTGTTCTGTGCATTTGCATATAGAAACTTTCGTTTTTTTTATTAGTGTTTTACCCTCTAAACTGGTTTTATATATTACAGGTGACTATGTTGTGACTATGCAATGCTTAATTACCGAGTCTTTAATGAGTACCTGCCTCATCTACCTGTCAAAATTCCTTCAAGGATGTACTAAATCTGTCCTCCTTTACTGCGAACATGTCTTTTTTTTCTAGGAACTCCACGTCCACAGCAGCCGGCTGGTACAACTGCTCGAGGGAAAAGTAACAAACAGCTCTAGAGAGATAGACCAGCGCTGACCTCAGTGACGTGTGTCGTTTTTATGTGTTTGTGTGCGTGTGAGAGAGAGAGAGAGAAAGAGAGTGTGTAAGCCAGATGAACTCTCTCTGTCTCTCCACCCTGCGTCGCTGCTGATGCCCGTGCAGCCGGTAAACCAAACACACTCTCTGACAGCTGATACATAGTATGGACTTTGACCCGCCCTGAACCTCACAACAACAGCTCTGCGCTTCCTCCGGGCCGGTCTGATGCCCTCCCACACTGTCAGGAGCTGTCTCCAAACCGCCCACACTCCACCGCTTATGTAAGGGGATAATCCTGTGCAGTCACTAAAATGATGCACGGCACTCGAGGTGTATAGAGGCACATAACTATTTGATGCCTATGGTGAAAACAGCACATTCATGTTTGATAATCATAATACCTCGCAGCAGATCGTACCGCCGAACGTTCTTCTATAACTCAACGCAGCGTAACCTGGACTGTCTCTAAAGTGTAGAATAATATTTGAAGAGCTGAAGCTCCTCTGACACTTTAATGACCCCTGCTTCTCCAGACTCCCTGGCTCTTTCTCAGACATCTCAATCACCTTCCCCTCTGGTTAAAAAAAAAAAAAAAAAACTCATTTTCACATGAACGCTGTGTGGCTCTTCCAACAGAAACAAAAAGGCAGCCTCTCCATCATCCGGCAAACCATAAGCTTCCCTTTATCTTCCATCCCTCATTAAACTCTGAATAACTCAGCAGAGAGGCAGAAAGAGGAGAGAGAAAAGTGATTTAATTCTGCTGGAGGAATAAAAGCCCCTTGAGGTTGCCATTTTGAATGTGTGCCATGTTGAACAGGCTGGATCCGGAGATCACCGAGACAACAGAGCAGGGAAGAATAGTCTATAGACGGAGCTGCGGGCCAGCTGACCCACTGTAGATAATGTACCATGGATGCCGTGTCATTGTGCTGAGAGGCTGGAGTCATGATGATGACCCGTCACGACCTCGGAGGGGAGGCGGGCAGAGGAGGAGGAGGAAGGAGCTCTAAAAAGGGAGGTCAGAGGGAAATCGTGGCACCAGACTTGATATCTCAATTCAAAAGCTGCACTGGCAACCTGGACACACTGAATGCAGCCCAATTATTTCAATAAACCAGCAATCCTGGGAAGGGAAAGGCCAGAGAATGGGGACAGAAGAAAAGAAAAATGGGTTTGACATTCAGGCAGGCGGGCTGAGGGAGGTAACAAGTTCACAGCCTTTTCAGAAAACATGGCCGCCTGCTGTGTGATGGATCATGGAGCCTCAGATGGGCCATCAGGGGTGGGACCCATGGAGGAACGCATGGGAACCTGCAGTCTCCCATGGAAGACGGGAGTCATCCTGACAGTTAAATAAATGAAGTCCTGATGGTTCTGATATAAGCAGCTCCAGCAGCTTTCTGAGTCGTATCAACAACACGGCTACTAAGAAATGACAAGTCCGATGCTTCTGATAACACCTCTATATGCTCATTACAATGATTGATTCATTACATTCTCATGTATTCTTAAAAGTATGAGTCAGAATAAGAAAACAAATCTCCTGATTGATGCTTGCAAATGAATGCAGTTGAGTTGAAAAGGTGATTACTGAAAGGAAGGAGGGGAAAAGAACGTGGTGAAGCCATACTAGTGAACTCCGACTATAGCTGACAAAACAGATCCTTTAATTAAACCGAGGCAAACCCGATTAGTGGAGGCTTAAAGGGTACTCCAGCAATTTAGTATCGCACTTCCATAAAGTTGATATCCAGATATATCCTATAATAATATTTCCCATGATGCAATTCAACAGAATCTTTCATTGCGTCTTTCAAACTTCAGTTTGTAATCCAGATTTTCTGTAAAAATCATTTACTTTAGAAAGCTCCTCCAGAGTCACAGAAGAGACATTATACAACTGTTTTACAGGTTCTGTAGTTCAGTTAGTTTGCCTTATGTGTAAGATCTGCAAACTCAAAAAATTGGGGAAAGAAAACAATTCAAAATATTGCAGAAGTCTAGTGATGTATTTGCTTTAGGTAGTCAGAAACCACAAAATTAATTCTTTAGAAAATTAAAAGTCTGAATTTAATCTTTAAAACAAATTACATTTTGACAAAAATAATCTTATTTTGCTTTGTTCAGCAGTTTGACCAACATTACTAGTAAGTGTATACCTTGATCTACTGTGTCAAAGGTCAAGAATGAACCTGAATGCTTGAATCATATTTTAATATTATCTCCATTGAAATGTGTGATCAACTATATACTGTATGTAAGTAAAGGATTTTTCTAAATGATCCACTCTACTAAGTTATGTTATTTATTGTGTGATTCAAATATCAAATATCAAATATACAAGTGCTCAGCCCACACAGACTTAGAAGGCACCAAAAATATTTGTGAGACAAGAATATCAACTTCTTACAAATTACATGAAATTGATAACAAAGAGCTTTGTATTCTGTGCGAGCTTGGCAAAAGAAATTTGCCACAATTTTAATTTTACACATTTTAATAAAAAAAAGTCTAGCCCTTAAATGGTCATACAATGAATGATGAACCATGAAAAGGACTTCTTTATTCTCACCTAAATCATGTAACAAACAAAGCATGTCTCTTCAGGGAGCCCTTAACAGTATAGTAGAGGGCCTTTTTAATGAAAGTGGGAACACTGGAAATAAAAATGATGTTTTATCCATCCTTAAAATGTTCCCTTATGTACAGATAGTTTAGTTTGTGTACAAAACTGGGATGTTGAGGGAAACCGTGATTATGACCATTACAAGCAGGAGAACTGAGCAGAGAGCGTCAGCTACAATACCGAGATGACGACAACAGCCCCAACTACTGTAAACACGAAAGTGTTGCTTATCACTGAGAAGGGATGTAATACTGACAAAACATCCATCGCTTCTATCCCCACACGTTCAACAATAACTGTGTGGAATGACGTAAAACTATTACTGTCACCATACAGTTTGAAAGTAGTTAGCGGTCAGAGCATATATTGTACGTTAAAGTATGAGTAAACCGAGCTGAATTATGGTTATCAATTAATCGTCATTTTTCGTCATTAGTTCCAGCATCACAAATGTGAGAATTTTATGTTTTTTCTCTGTCTTATCTGACAACAAAGATATTAATTTGGGCTATGTCACCTTGGGTTATGGGAAAATATAATAAAAACAAAACAATTAATTGAAAAAATAATAACAGGATTTATCAATATTGAAAATATACATTAGATCCAGCCCTATAGTTCAGTGTTTTGTAATAGTAAAGCTAAGACACAAAAAAGTTGATTACTGCTGGAATGTAATAATAATAAAAATAATACTAAAACTCATAATAATAACTTTGAAAAAGCCACACTTTCCCCCCCGCCCCCCTATAGTGCCATAGTATCTGTAGTGTGCCCCACTTCTACAGCCTAGGAATAAGAAACCTGTCAACAACAGTCTCCTGGGAGGCCACTGCTGACACTAAGTTGTCAGTGGCAAAGCATGCTGGGATAGCTAATGGGACAGGGCCCTCAGGGGTGCCTCGGACAGGAGGACAGCCTACAGACAGGTGAGCTATCTGACAGCTCACATATGAAATAAATAGTCATCGATAATAACCACTCCACCTTTGTTGATTTAAGATCACAAACTGATCTCTGCTGTAAAGCCACGCTGACTTCACGTTATTACTGAATAATCGTATATCCACTCTGATTAAATCCAGCAATATTACTGGATTCGGTGGGATTTAAAGTATATGCCCATCAATTGAAGGGAATACATTTTATAATAAAACACTGTTATATAATAATGGTTTTCAGTAAAAATGCATGTATGAAGTGTATGAAATGAGGGGACATCCTCCAATGTTAAAATTAAGAATGGAAATTTTGAGGTAAAAACTGAGCAGCCATGCCTGACACATTGACAACTGGAAAAACAAAAAAAAACTTTTTTCCCCAGCTGTCATCATATCACTAAGCAGAGCACCTCACACACACACACACACACACACACACACACACACACACACACACCGTAGTAAGCACCCAGCCTACAGTGCATCTCCATGTTTTCTCCGTTATCGTAACCACGTGGCTGCATTCAGTGAATTTGTCCTCCCTCAACACATGTACGCATGTGAAAATCTGAGCTGATCAACTAAACACTTCCTACATCTAGAGCGAGAGCAGCTAGAGTTTTTTCACTCCGCTATGGGTGACACCGGCCGGTGCCGGTGCTGAGAGACGATGCACAGTCTGTCAGTCAGTCTTGTTACACAATCCCTCACCACTACACCCACTCTTTTTTTCTAAATTCAGAGTACAAGCAGATGTAAAAAAGCACTGTATGCACAATGTACACTAAGTAGACAGGAGAGGAGAGAAAAAGATAGAAGAAGGAAAAGAGTGAGCAGTTGTTTGGTCTTTCCTGGGCACTGACCTGGACAGCATAGCAAACACAGCGCCGGTCAGCCTCTCATCTTGCTTCTGTTCTCAGATTTCACACTCCAGCTCCTTCCTGACTGCCTTTTGAAGTTGGTTCCCCTCCGCTATTTCTGAGGTGAAAGTCGTTGGCAGAGGAGGGAATGAGGGAGAGGAAGAGGAGATGGGGGTGAAGTATTTCTTTCTTTTTTCATCTTCTTCTTCCTATTTGCTTCACTTCCCCCCTTGTTCTATTTTGCACTAGATGAAATGTGCACCTCTTCTTGCTCTTCCATAGCAAAAAAAAAATCTCTCCACACACTCACTACTGGCAAAATAACATTGTGAGAGCGAGAGTGAGAAGGAGAGAAAGAGAGAGAGAGAGCAGCAACAAAAGTCGTCTCCCTCCTGTTCAAATTTAGAGGCTGGATTTCAGGCTGCAAGGCGAACTCTACTGGGCATGCCCATAACTGAGAGGCACTTTGTAATGAACACTCACTTCCTCTCTTGTTCTTGCCTTCCCCCTCCTCCCTCACAGCTCTTTCTCTGCCTCCCCCTCCTCTCCCCTCCCCTCCCATCTCCCTAGTTCTCAGTTCAGCAGGGATCAGGAATGCTGCTCGGACCAAAGTCCACGGAGCAAGCCCCACTTTGCACCAAAACACGATCTCACACTTTAAACACAACAGACTGAAAAACAGAGTGTAGATGAAGGTAAGAAAAATATGACACAATTTTGAAAATATGAATAAAATTCTCTGCGGAGAAACATCATTTCAATCGTAGACTTACTCAAACTGCCAAAATGAACAAAATTGTTGGCTTGCTGCATATTGCTGCATATCCAGTCCATGTAATTCAATCACACATTAGATGCATGTCTAGACCTCAGTGATGTAATACCTAATCCCAAACTATATTGAACCTGTCACTCAAAATGGCAAGGCAATCACACACAGTCAATTTTGATAATGAATTGTGCACATGTGAACAATTTCCTGCATCACTTCTGTTTGACCAAGATAATATTATTATCTGTACCTATGGGGCATCCTATTCAAAGCCTGCCTTGGCTGGGCTCTGTCGTGCCTTTTTACTGGTCCCACCGACACACATTGTGATATTGCTCAAACTCAAGCAGATGACAAATATGTTAGGTATGTGGAATTTGCTGTTTTGAAGCAGCAGAGGAGTATTGTTTTCTCTCGTCTTTGTGCGGCGATGAGTGACGTATTTCTAGCGAGTCAGCCTTGTGTGTGTGCTATCTCAGGCTCCCCACGCTGACCCAGATTCTCCCCAGCAAACTATCAGGACACTATGTATCAAAACCAGGCTATGGAATGAGGACAGCAAGTTCAGAGTGCGACAGAAAGAGAGAGACAGGCAGAAAAAGTTCCCCCGGCATCTGTATTGTGCTACTCGGGTTAAAAAAAAAACACACATCATAATCACCATCTAAGGTGACAAGGGACAATTCAAATTCAAAGAAATGCTTTGGAATAATATTCAGGGCTTGATGGAAAAAAATGTAAACATAATCACAAAAACTAATTCGGTTGTTCGAGCTGCTGCTCAGGCTTTGAGCTTCGTGGAATCCTCTCTGTTGAGACAACAATATAATCCCGTAGACGTCCGGAGAGCAGAGAGTAATCCATCTGGACCATCTGAAGGGTGAAGATAGGGGCCAGGTGGAGGAGGAGGAGGAGGAGGAGGTCCAGACGGCTGCAGGCTTTGCCCCCGTGAGGTCAGAGGTCATGGGAAATAGCCGGTCAATATAAAGATGAGAGGTCAATGCCACGGCTGGGTAATCCAGAGCTGCATGTTTCTGGGTGGAAGGCGGTTGACAGAGTGATGTGGAACGGGGACCAAAGTGTAAAGAGATCAAAATTAAAAGCTAAAAAGCCAAACAAAGGAAGAGAGGGGCCAGTTCAGCTTGAGGGAACCACAGTTGTGATTCAAGCACAGACATATTGTCAATGTTGATTTAACTGTGGGAGTGCAAACATGGAAGGAATGACAGGTCAAGAAATTTTACAATACAGGAACTAAGGGTTCAGCAGAACGAAGAAGTTCCTATACGACATGACTCCCAACCAAATCCAAACCGAAAAGCCTGCCGTCACAACCTCCTCCTGGCCTGACCTCTGATGTCTCTGTAGAATTGTATGTCTTTAGTGTGTCTTTGTAGTCTCAAAGCGATGAATCCTGCAAAATGGGGATAAGGGGGCACACTTTCAGACAGTCTGTCTTCAAAGGCATTCATGGCATTTACCGGAGGTTGTGCACATGAAACGTGATGGAATTAGTTGTGTTAAGAATAAAAAAAAGAGAATTTGAGAGAGATTCCAGCATCAGAAAGCGGGTTTCAAGACACTGTTAGACATTCCCACGAGCACTTTGTTTGAAGCGTACTGAGGCCTTTATACTGTCGCAAAGAAACATGATAATATCTCAGTGGATCTATGGTACATCTGGAGCGTTATGGGTAACCACAGCTCGCAGAAGCTAGCAAAGAAGCTGACGCGAAGACTTCTCAAATCTAAACATGTTGTGTAGCCCTGTGCTCAACGGTCAGTAATCTTGAGAAACGAGAGTACGCTAGATTTTTAAAATTATCCAACCGAATAACCCAGCCCAGTGTTGACAATTCTTTTCCAATGAAAGTAGCTAGCAGCACTAGCTCCAAAAGTTGCTAAATCTAGGGGAGAAAGGTACCAAGTTGGCGACCTGACAGCCTTCCTCCAAAGCCACTCCCCCAAAATTTGCGCAATGAGTGCACAGGTAGAGTGCACACAGGCAGGCAGGTAGGGAGACAGGTAGGCAGGCCGTCCAATCATTTCATTAGGGCCGCATGAAATGATCAGACAGGTTTATTACAGTCCCGCGACAGTCACAGATACCACATTGTTTCTTTTTTTTGTCAGAGCATTTGATTTATTGATTGCTGTCGGGATGTAATGGGAATTTCAACAAATATAACAAAAAAATGTTTTTGAAAAACACCACCAACACTAGCTTTAAACAAGCACATTGATTCAACTTTCTTTCAGTAGTCAGGTTCAAAATGGATACATTAGCTTATGCATGTAAGTACGCACGAAAACAGCCGCACTAACGCCTCAGAACGACAACCACGCACAAGTTCTTCATGGGTCCACTCGGTTTGGCTTGAGTAACCAAGACTTGACCCAGGACACCTGCAAGGCTAGGTCCAAACATTCAGTCTGAGTCCGATTGTACTGACAAAAGTCTTGTGTCAGGGTGTCAAATACCCAAGTGGATCTGAGTGGACTAGCGATTCACATGGTCACATGGTACATCATATCATTGAGGAGAAAATCTGCATTCCTGCTGCTGTCAGTGTTAGTGTCTTTTTTGAAACTGGTCTGACTGTCCTTGGGTCAATTTTATTTTTTTAGAAAATGAATTGATACATGTAGA
Source organism: Sebastiscus albofasciatus (assembly GCA_916701655.1). Taxonomy (NCBI): domain Eukaryota; kingdom Metazoa; phylum Chordata; class Actinopteri; order Perciformes; family Sebastidae; genus Sebastiscus; species Sebastiscus albofasciatus. Next base: position 247,885 of record CAKAOI010049935.1, read on the forward strand.
GTTCAGGTGGGTTTTTGCTCAGATCCTTTGTAAATTAGAACCCTCTCAGACTCAAGAAGACCTCTAATCCCAGCCTTCACACCTTCAACACTTGAAAGAAAATGTGCCAAACGCTTGCTGATACATGTAAGACTGTAACACGGTGGCTCTGCAGCCTCCTGTCAGGAGCAAAACAGACAATTAACCTTGGCCCTGTCAAAACCATCTGAGCCTGCGGTCGCAGACCACACTGGCCTGTTCCTCTTAGCTCAATACTGACTCATTAGCCCTCTCACCCTGGGTCCCTGAGGACCTGTGACCCCAGCCATTGTGTGGCTCGGGCCTATCCTTACGAGAGCCCCAGCACCGAACAAAGCCCTGTCATTAACTCCGGCTCGGCCGCCCCCTCGGCCACAACCTGCAGCCCCCCTGCAGCCTGTTTGGGGTGAAACGAAGCGGGTCAGACAAACACGACGCACCGTTCATCAACCTTAACCTCCGTGACGACCACCAGCCCACAACCCCCTCCCTCTCGCCATCTGAAGAGGGCAGGGAGTGACAAGCTGTTTACAGGCCTTAGAGGAACAGTGTCCATCAACCTGCTCCTGTGCAAACACAGATGTGTGAGACGTATTGGTGTGCTGCAGCAAGCCAACCCTAAGTGCATAATGAGGGGCGGCTCGGAAAGCAATAATGGTGGCAAGACAGTTGTTTGTTTTCTCGTTCTCTCAGTCAATAAACCAATAACAAGTGTATAGCTAAAGAACACACAGACATGTTGAACTTGCTAAGCAGTGTGGTGCCTGTATTCAAGTATGACGCTGCCTTGTATCGATCCCATCTTATGAGTGCAAAATGTTGAGAAATAGCTCATTTTGGATTGATATGAAAATATAAAGCAATCAAATCAATTAAAACAGTTTACCATTGTCATAACAGCGCTACTAGTCCAGCATTAATCACCACATTATTTTATATTTTCCACCAGTTGCATGTTTCACAAGCAGCGCCTCAAGTTGTAACAGGCAAATTTCAAACTTTGCTATCTATTTCTATCTATTTCAAATTAAAAAAGCAAATACATACAGTACGTCTTCAAGCCCTGAGGATAACTTTTGTTAAATGCAGTTGAACTATCAATGGATTTAGTGGACTGTTCCTTAAATTAAATGAATTAGTTTGTGACTATGATAAGACCTACATCATTTTCAGCTTTTTTATTTCCACAGCAGGCTGGACTCAAAATGGGTAGAGGAAAGACAAAGAGCAGTTCAATTGTACAGGTAAGACTAATTGAGAGTGGATGTGGAATTTAAATACTCCCCTATGAAACACTTTCACCCATTGATAAAACAATTAATTGATTTTGCAAAAGTATTGATCTATTCTTGCCAAGCGTTGATGGACATGGTTATAGGCTATCATATTGACAAGACGCTCGAAGTATCATTAGCAACAAATGTCAGAACGCATTCTTTTTGTTTTTTTTTAACCACAACAGCACACTATAGTGGCACATAACACAGAGATCAGTCTTCTCTTTACATGTTCTTGTTCTGTTTTAGCTGTAACAATACATGCAGAGGCAGTGCACGGAACAGAGAAAGGTGAATGAGAGCAGTAACTGGTCAAACTATTGGGGAGTAAATCACGTTTGGGCTTGAAAATAAGGTTCAAACTGAAGACATTGAGAACTGTTGAGACAGGAAGGTGAGACACGGTGCTCAAGAGTTCCCTCTTGTGCTTTGCAGTGGCTGTTGAACAGCCTGTAGATGTAGAGTAAACACACACATGGAGCTCTAGTACCACCCTTTGGACTAAACTCATACAGCACTTTCAAAATCCTTTGTGTAAGGCATTATGTCCAATTCCAGACTACACAATAATTCCAAGCAGGTTTTAAGTATACCGTGTTTAAACATTGGAAAAGTGTGTGTGTGTGTGTGTGGGGGGGGCAGTATATTTAATTTATTTTGAGTGTGCAGTTAATAAGCTATAGACTATTCTCCCACAATGCAAAGTTCAAAGGAAATGTGTGGAGTTTGTGAAACAGCTCAAAGAAGATCTTTGGGGGGATGTATTGCATCATTTCCTTTTAATAAAACACAGTAAAGTGCATTAATGATTTGGTCATTAACTGCAAAACCAGTATTCTGTGACAAATAGAATATAGTAAATACCATATACAATCAATTTGTAGTGGAATTGGAATATATAGCCTTTGACTTGTCATAGCAGGAAAAGCGCACGCAAGGCAAGTTTATTTGCACAGTAACTTTCATCAACAAGGCAATTCAAAGAGCTTTACGTAAGACAAAACAGCATTAAGAGAAGATATAAAAGAAACACAAGGCAATATAAAAAAACAATAACTCAAAATAACAAAACTCCTTGGCCCAAGACCTTTGGCCTTGGCGGAAGTAATTATATAATGTAATAACTTGCTGTTGAACTGAAGACAGTCAGAATCAGTGCTTAACTTTGCTGTCATATGAACGGCAATAAGGTCATTTATTGTTGTATTGTGGTGGACAAATTCTACATTTACAGGCCTATGCTAACCACTATAGAGATACATATATAATATAACCTCTGTTCAACATTCAGGCCTTTAAGGGCTAATGTCTACGAAGGAACTGCCATCGTGACAATGGACGTTGATCCTGTTATTTCAATGAGACATCTTGTTTTTTATTTGTATTGGACCAGAGCAGGCCACATCTGGAAAGATTTGGTAACTTACTGGAAAAACTGTTATAGGGGGGTTAATCATTACACTGATTGAGGTGGCTAACGGGGAGGGTCGTTTGGGTTAAGATCTTTTTGATATTCCAATGTACCCTGGAAATACAAACCAGTCCGTTGAGCCTCTGCAGAGACGCAAACTCAGATCCTTTATGAAAAATAAAGGGTATTTTGCATCTTCAATAGTTTTTCTTCTCCTGAGTCTTATATTTCACATACATATTTTGGCGTCACTGACAGGTTTTGCCCTCCCTCTGACGAAACGTGGCCACGTTAAAAAGGTAAGCACATTTTGCTTAAACATTCTGCTGGGGAGAGGATGGCTGCTGCGTAAAGCTGACGCAGGCCGAATTGTGGGAATCTCCAAAATGACGAACCATAGAGAATATATTTGAGGAGACGGAGGCTGTGGTGATGCTGTGTGTGTGTGTGTGTGTGTGTGTGTGTGTGTGTGTGTGTGTGTCTGAAGTACTGAAGTGCATTTGAACAGGTACAGCAAATATTTGAATTGAACTGAACTGAACTGATTGGAATCAGCAAAGTATTTTCCACCTCTTTTCTTTTTCTCTGCAGTGTTTGGTGGTTGTTGTTTTTGTTTTTGTTTTCCTCAGTTGGTTTTATATTGTCCTATTTGTACTTCTACAAAATATAAGTCAGTTACCTGACTTATATTTGTCAGGCTATAAATATTGTCTGGTCTTGTGAAGTTATTACCAGACGGTGTTATTAAGGCCCGAGCACGAAAGTGCCAGGTGCTCAATGGTGTCACGAAGTGTGAAGAAACCTTTTGTTTTTGTAAAGATTATTATTATTTTTCTGCTGCAGAATCGCATTTTTGAGGGGCTTCTTATGCATGAAAACTCATAACACTGTCACATGCTTCAGAACTGGCTAAAATCGTGAGGCTCTGCAGTGATTGGGCTCGGGCGTGGCCAGCGGGCTCTTTAGCGCCCCCAAATGCAAGCTAGGTTGGAAAAAAGTTCCTTCAATGTTCAGAAAATTTGGTTGGATCATTGCACTCATGTTCAAAAACATATCAATTATTTTTATTTTAATTTTCATATGACAGGAAGTCGTCAATTTCGGATTTTGTGTGCATTCATTTTCATTTTACGAGCCCACGTTAGGAAGTACAAAATCTCACAAATCTTTGCACCCATGTTCAAACTAGTAAATATTCAGAGTTGCTGTCACATTTGAGTGTAGCACGTTGGTGTAGCACATCAAAACCTGTGAACATTGCAAGAATATACAGCAATTAGGTTCATGCGTGTTTAGCAAGCTCTGTAGCGCCCCCTAATGCATGGAAGGCCTTAGTTGGGATATAGTTGCTCCGATATTTACAAAATTTGGCACCTCCATTGCTCTCATCATTTTGGACATATTTCCCATTGGCTTTCATAAACTCTGCCCAACCTGAAGTCGGCCATTTTTAATATTGTGCGTTTTTCATGCATTTTATCCAAACTTTTTTGAACTCCTCCTAGAGGGTTTATTGCTATATAGAGATTAATTCCAAATTTGGTTGGTATAACCCTCCGGCTAATGTCAAAATAAATTGTGAAGGAATAGTCGATATCTTGAAAGATGATGTCATAGATCATGTGACAATACGGCATTTTAGGCACTTTACAGGTATGAAACTTTTTAAAACTCTTCCTAAAGGATTCAACAGATTGATCTCAAATTTTGTCAGCAGAAACTCAAGACCTTCATGATGGTAAATTGCAAAGCTTTGGGGTATTTGTGCAGCGGTGTTGCCGTCGCGAGGCGACCAATTTGCACGTTTTGCCATGACACAGGAAGCTGTTGAAACTGGACTTTACATTGTCCAATCAATCCCAAATTTCGCATGGTGGATAAGAGTCCAAACCTGGAGACATCTACATTCCAATATTCAGTTACAGTCATAGCGCCACCTACTGAAAACAGGAAGTCAGCCTTATGTGACAAAGATCATCCGATTGACATGAAATTTATATGGTGGGATCTACACATAATATACAGCAACATAGTGTATAATTAGTGTGTGTGTGTTCTCCAGCACCACATAGTGGACAGAGGAAGTGGTACAAAATTTGCAATACATTATTTCCAGCGCCACACAATAAACATCATCTAACTTGTGAGTGCAGTGTCAGACGGTCACGGAAATACTATCCTATTACATTTAAAAAAGCAACTCTTTTTCCAACATATAGAAAATGTATTCCAGAAAAGCCTCAACAGCTAAAAACAGCTCCACAGCTTTTACAGCTGCAGCTAACAATCATCTTTATTGTCGATTCATATGCTGAATATCTTCTTGATTTATCGACAAAGCGTTTCATCTTTGAAATGTCAAAAAGAAGTGAAAAGTCAAAATTTTGTAGAATCCAAAGTGATACCTTCAATTGTCTGGTTTTGTCCGACCAACAGTCCAAAACCCAAAGAAATGACTATCATGTTTGTATGACAAAGAGGAGCTGCATATCCTCCCATTTGAGGTGGAACCAGCATAGTTTGGGCATTTTTACAGAAAAAGTGACTCAAGTGATTAATTATCAAATTAGTTGTATTTTCTGTGAATAAACAAATTGATTAATCGACTACATTTTCCGGCTGTAGTAGCTGTGAGTAGCTATTATCAGTGAGATGCATGTTGTAATATTCATATAAACTGGCCTTGAACTCATGCACTTAGCGTCCAGCCTCTCTAAATGACCGTTTATTGCTTCTATCATGGCCTGCAAATTGTTCTGTTATCTTCTAATCACAATTACACTATTACTCTTATCAGCTGAAGTGAATTTATTCGTCAGAGTAGTCGTGACCTACCTGTTCAACTTGGGTGTTTTCCATGTAGTCTAGCAGGAGTTCCTCTTGATAGACCAACACACACAGCAGCTCTGAGCAGCATCACCACAGTTCCACTTTTATAGTCTGGATCCTGCAACACAGCGCAAATTGGGGAAATTGATTTCCAAGACAAAACCTGCCCCTCAATTGATCCGACCTTGAAAAAAAAACAAATACATTGTCATCGATGACGCTCTCTCTTAATGCTTTTGTTGGCGGGGCTGATTCACATCCAAACAGCCAACATCAATCGTCACACTATTAAGAGACGCTACTGTCATTACATGGAGAAGGTTATCAATCCAATGTTTTTGACTCAACACCGCAGTCAATAACATGAACAAGTAGCCCGCAATTGCACTTATTTTCATGTTGGGGATTGTTGCTTGAGGATTAAAGTTTAACAGCTGATTGGTATGGACACATTTCTGAAAATTATAATGCAGTCAAAGAACTTTTGATCATTAGACTATTTCCCTGTGCCCCAGACTATTGCACCGTCCACAGGGTGATATTGGGTTTCCAGTGCTTTATTGTTGGGAGGCTGCACCTTCTTTATTGGGAAAAAGGCCATGATGATTATTCAAACGTCTTGAAGACTATTGAGCTGCCAGAACAAGGCGCAGAGTCGACTGTTTGAAAGTTATTGCTGCTTTCACGCTGTGAAAAGGAAGGAGGGGCTCGGCTGTCTCCAGGGGCCCCGTCACCGATAATTAGCGATCAATCACAAATTAGTTTAAAAGCTCGAAAAGAACACCGAGAGCACTATTAGATTGCAAAGATTCACTGCTCTCCAATAATTGCTTTGGATTTTTACTGGGAACCAAGGTCCCGTTTGTTTATCGTATCACTGCCATCAGGAGGGTCCCACTGTGACTCCTTAGCAAAGATTCAGTTTTAAATGTTTACTTACTTATTTGATTTATGGATCAGTGCGTATTAATAAACATTAGATATATTCAGCTATAATTAGCTATAACGTTCATCTGCTGGTCCAGATGAATTATTCTCTTGCACATTAAGTTGACAGTTTGACTAAATCAGAAACTATATCCTGTGTAGAATAGAATAGAACTAATGAACCAGTGGAAAACATCTTTAGTTCACAAAAACATAAAAGGAGCACAATAATATATAACTTAAAGAACATACATGGCAACAGCAGCCAAAATACAGTGCCCAAGTAATAAATACAAATATAGTATTTAAACAAAGCATAGAATATTTAATAGTAGATATTATAACATTTCTATTGAAATCCATTTGATACTTGTTCAAGCTGATCTCTGCAGCCTCCTTTTCTTTCTATTTTTTTTTTTTTAAAAGCCTGCGTTAATAAATAGTTGAGCCACTTCGGGGCAGCAGACTGACTGACAGAGCTGTAAACACAACACAGAGAGAGAGACATCAGCTGAGGGGAAGTGCAGGTTCTGGTGATAATCCTCTGTGGGTTCATTAGCAACTAATTTCACATTAGATCAAACATTGATTATAGCAGGTTTAACCTCTTGGCAAAGGTTAGGGTAAAACTAATAATACAATTTAACTAATTAATTCAAAATAATTATAAATAATTAATAATAATTAGATAATGATAATAATTATATAATAATAATAATTATTATATAATAATTATTATATAATAGTAATAATTATATAATAATAATAATGATAATAATAATTAGATAATGATAATAATTAGACTCCAGAGGGCGTTTTTCTCCTGTCAGTCCTTCCTTATTTATTTCCTACTTACTTCCAATCTTTCATCCTTTGGTCCTTGTTTCTTTCCTTTATATCCCCTTGTCTACATCATTCTGTTTCTTTCTTTTTACTCTTTTCCTTTTTATCTATTTTTCCCATTTCCTTTCATCTGACCTTCCACCCCTCTACACTTCTTTTCCTCCTCACCATTGACCTTTGTTCTACTTTTTTATCTTGTTGTCCTTTCCTTCCTTCCTTCCTTCCTGCTGTACTTCAATCTTGCCCCCCTTTACTCTTCAACTGAAAAGAAAAATCCACAAAATGACACACAAGTTTTCCTTTCATAAAAGCACATAAAAATGTTGTCAGGGGACCCTTTAATTCTTGTGATAATCAAGGAATGCAAGTGCTGATAACATGAAGGTTTTAATTGTATCAGAGCCTCACAAATATTGTAGCCAGTCTAGGAGATTTAGCAGATAAATTTGAAATAAACAGGAATGTACTACCACACAACAGTAGAGGGCACTGTGTGGATTTACACAATTGGAATTGGTTGTTACCCACTGACTCTGTGGTAGAGGAAAGTCCTATTTTTTATTTGAATGAAATTCCAGCTCCAAAAGGATGTAGGGAAAATGAATACATTTTCTTTCTTTGACACAATTCCATAAAAAAAAAAAAAAAAAAAATTGGTTTAGGCCTCAAATAGCAGGTTTCAGGAAAGGGACAGGTCAGCAGTGCTGAGGTTATGTTAGGACATGACTGGAGCTGATCTGGGTTTGTTGGGCTGATTGCAACTTTCTCTTTCATTCTTTTGATTATGAGTCAGAGGTGAGGCAGCAGTGTCCCATACTGTGCTGAATCAAGGCCTTTTCACAGGCTGTGGTATATTGCATGCTGACTTCAATGCAACAGAGGTGGCAAAATATAGAAATGTTATAACATGATATGAATTTGATTTTATATTGATTTTCCCTTTAACTGTGAGAACAGGAAGCACAAAAGCCGCCCTGTCATGCAGCTCCGTGCTGCCACATTGTGGCAGTTTGAGAGAACCGTTGAACGAAAACCAAGGATGCATGGGCGTCAGAATATCAGAACTTTTATAGTTGATTTGAAAATAATAAGTTTAAAAAATAAAGCATGTGTACTATCAGATGCACTGGAAATCAATGGAAACATTCAAGTCAACTGAAATTGGTTTAAGTTTTTGATATTGGATATAGAATATAGAATTTATTTCAGTTTGATGAGGATTTGAACAGACAGATGAATGAAAACGGTTAAAAAAAAGACATTTTGCTGCTTTTGTGAAAAATCTTAGTACTTTTAAATCTGATATTGTTATAATTTCTCTGTCTCTGTAGCTAACTGTTGAGGTTCAGTTTGGTGTTCAGCAGTCAGAAGGATGACTCCTACTCTCCTCTCTGTAGCTCTGCTGCTGCTACTTTCTGCGGTTCCATCTAAAGGTAAGCTTCAGAACAGCTTCAGAATTTATTTCAAATGTTTTTATCATTACTGAATGCAAAAACACCCTGAGCTTTATTACTGCAGCTCTAGAATATTGTTTTTCCTCATTATTTTGTTATTAATTATATACTAACTTTGACTCTTTTTTTCAGGTGAAACTCCCTTTACTATCCTGGTGACAGACTCTGTAACAGACATTCCCATGGAGACCTACAACACTTCCGGGGCTGACGGAGGAATCTTACTGGGTGGAATGAGGAGACTACGAGACTCAAACACAGGCTTTAAGTAAGATCATCACATTGACTATTAGCATGAATCATCAATTTAAAGGTACAGTGTGTAACATCTGGTGGCTTCTAGCGGTGAGGTTGCAGATTGAAACCTCTCCCGTGTTTCAAGCGTGTAGAAGAACTGTGGTGACTGACGAGAAAACGTGAATGGCCCTCTCTAGAGCTCTTGTAAGAGTAGCATAGATCATTTGGAGAATAGCAGAGCCAGTGTGTAGAGTGTGTGTGTGTGTGTGTGTGTGTGTGTAAGTGGGAAGTGAGTGGTGAAGCAAGAGAGAGAGAGAGTGGCAGCGATGTGTGGGATGTTATGAGTGAACATGTTGTGAATTAGTTTCACTTTGAGAATGTGAAGTGAATATAGTGGAAGGAGCAGTTTGTGCAGAAATAAATGCTGCAGCTGCAGCATGTTCTCATCCCAAACTGTCTGACCCCTCTGTGTCACTTTTCAGTGGCAGTCAACACGTGCTTAATGGTGTGAACTTGCTTAGGTTTGAGTTAGGTTTAGGAAAACACAACATGGTTGGGCTTAAAATTACTATATTTTTACAGTGTAAAAATGACAAATATGACAGGACACGAATGAACAGCTGACTGCAAAGTGAAAGTGAAATGTAACGCACTGGACAAGAACAGCAGTCTCGTGGATGAAAGCCTTGTGTTTGTTACATGTGTTTGCATACTTTTATTAATGTATGAAATATTCCAAATGTAATTGAGAATGCAGTTTAGTTGTATGGGAACATAATTTTGAGGAGACAGGGTTGTCTTGCTATCATAACATTTTTAACTCACCGCTGTTCTCTGCTCCCACCCGTGCTTTTTCCATAAATTTACTGTTATGTCTAAGGGAAGCTGCAAGAAACATTAATGTAAAAGTCACCCATGTCTGAATGACACAAATCCATCTCTTGTTGTCTTTGCAGTTTTACTTATACAGAGAATGCAGACTATGGCCCGTTCCTGGAGAGTGTGAACGGTTTGGCTGGAAATAAGGAAGCACATACCTACTGGGAGCTGCTGCTAAAAGAATCAAATGGAACCATCCCACTTACTGTTGGTGAGTCAACCAAGAGAACACCTTTCTTTCTTTTTACAGTCAACATCTACTGTATCATGTTCTTACTGTAAATCAATTTTTAATCTTTTATCTTGTTTTTGTTTGCAGGTATTGGATGTTACATTCCGAATGCAAATGACACAATCATCCTGAACTATACCAAGTGGTAAAAGATCAGCAGCCACTGGAAATCAAGAAGTCATCGAGAAGTCAAACTATGTAAAATCTTGTACATAAGACAAGCATTTACATGTTTAATCATGTTTTTCCAACTCAAT
>CAKAOI010049936.1:0-53348 GCA_916701655.1 Sebastiscus albofasciatus
AAAAAAAAATCTAAAAAAAAAAGATCTAAAAAAATGTCCTCAAAAAAAGATCTGAAAAATGTCTGAAAAAAAAGTCTGAAAAAAAAATCTGAAAAATTTAGAACAAAAAAAGATCTGAAAAATGTCCGAAAAAAAAGATCTGAAAAAGATCTGAAAAAAAAAATCTGAAGAATGTCGGACAAAAAAAGATCTGAAAAAAGTTGAAAAAAGTCTGAAAAAAATGTCCGAAAAAAAAGGCCGAAGTTTTGTTGCCTAAACTTAACTGTTTTTGTTGCCTAAACCTAAAGTTGTAGTTTTGTTGCCTAAACCTGAAGAAGTTGTAGTTTTGTTGCCTAAACTTAACTGTTTTTGTTGCCTAAACCTAAAAAGTTGTAGTTTTGTTGCCTAAACCTAAAGAATTTGAAGTTTTGTTGCCTAAACTTAACTGTTTTTGTTGCCTAAACCTAAAGAAGCTTTTTGTCTGTGTTCAAAACGTAACGTTTCATTCAGTTTTACGCTTTCACTTTTACAACGTAGTAGGTGTAGTAGGCCCCTAAGGACCCACATCTATGGTGCTAACAGCGACTGATGACGCCTATTTAATGGCCTGATAACAGTCAAATCCGGTGGCTCTATTAGTTTCACTCTCCTTTCCTGGTTGTGTGACAAAGCTGAATTTTTATTAGGCCTGCTAATCTATTCCTCCACTATAGTCTCATTTAGCAGCACTCAGCGTGTCTCCTCCTGCAGCAGAGCGGTCTACAGAACAGCAGACGTGTGTGTGTGTGTGTGTGTGTGTGCACTAAAAAAAACACCTATGTTCATGAATTTTTAATTCTGAATGCAAACACACTGACATGCAAACATGTTTTTCAGCTGAATTTCATGGCAGTCTGCTCTTCTCCCGGTGAACAGCTTGCATTTGCCTACATAAGAGCACATCCGCACCGTCTTGCGCGTAACGATCCCGCCAATCGGAGAGTGGGATCACGCGTCGCTTTATGGCAAAGCAAAACAAAAGACTATCAACACACACAATGCCAGTGGCTGATCAAACCTAACCTGTGTGTATCTGTGTCCTTGAATGTGTGTGTGTGTCTTGTTTACCATAGCTTCAGCTCATTTCACTTGGCACTAATGAACAAAGGGACAGATAACTATACAAAGAATCCATATGAGTGCAGTGTTTAAAGAACCCCCCAGAATCGAAGCTGCACAGATTCTTTCAATTAGCAAACTCCAAATATTTATGGACTGAACATTTCCTCTCTGGAAGGAAGGAGAGTTGTGTGTGTGTGTGTGTGTATGTGTGTGTGTGTGTGTGTCCTGTTGACTCACACTGGGGTGTATTGATCCCCTGGGCTTATGCTTCATTTCACTTGAGCTCTGCCACCATCTGTCCAACATCTATACTGTGTACTGTCTCTTTAATCAGAAATAGCCACAGAGCAGCTACATGTCAAATACAAGTACAGGTTAGTGGACCACTGTTCAGCATTAAATAAAGATGCCACTTCATAGATGTTGCAGTATGCTAACAGATCCCTCAATTTCCTTCATGCACCATGCACATTGTGCCCCCACATTCAGCCCTCTTTTCACCTGGTGGAGCTTTTAGGTGTGTAGAAAAGTGACCAAGCCTCACCTCTTGTCTCTTCTCCCTCTGTGTGCACGGTGTCCTTGTCTCTTCTGTGGTACCCAAATGCAGGACACGGTCCTCAGCGGTGTTGGTCAGTAAGAGTCTGTATTGTAAAGGGGGATGAGGATGCAGGTTTGATGATGGTGGTGGTGGTGCTGGAGTGTATGATTAGTATGATAATCAGGCTGGGAGTTGAAGGTAGGTGGGTGATGATCCTGAGCACAAAGAGAATCGTGTTGAAAAACACTAGAGTACGTGTTAAAGCTTGGCCTGAGGCGTAACTACCCCAGAGGTGAAACAACAATCTGGCGAGGAGTGAATGAAGAGCCGGAGAGGATATACTGAAGGTAGATGAGCTGATGGGAGGCAGGTGTGGAGACTGGGAGGGATGGTTAGCTGACTGCTAACAGGTGTGTATGATGGGCAGAGCTGGAGCCAGGAGAGCCACGAGGGAGCACCACGATCACGCTAACATGAACAGACACAGGACAAAAACACAGAGAGAGACAGCACTCTTCTTATATGTTTGTAATCTACCTATTTTAATAATTCAGATTTCATTCTCCAACTTTAATGTTGTTATCTATTGCATGTCTGTCAGTCCTGAAGGACGGATCCCTCCTCTGTTGCTCTTCCGAGCTTTCTTCCATTTTGCCAAACTAAAGTTTTTTTGAGAGTTCTTTCTTATCTGAATCAAGGGTTCAAGGATGGAGGATGTCATATGATGCAGATTGTAAAGCCTTTTCAATCAAATGTGTCATTTGTGATAACAAATGATATGACTTTACTAGGAAACAACCAAGAAGCGATACTGTTTCAAAGGCAGATTCAGCCGGGCCAGTAAAGGGCCAAAGGATCTCAGTAGGAATTAAGATGTGACCATTTCTCAGTGATCCCCTCCCCCAAAACACACACACACACACACACACACACACACACACACACACACATACACGCGCGCACACACTTACCATGACAAATAGCCTGTGACATGCCTCTGTGAACGTGGCACGGAAGGGTCCACTCCCTCTCCCCAGGGCTGATAAGACAGCGGAGGCTGCCAGTGGATCTGCATCTCACTTCCAGTGAATCATTTCACCTTCCCAGCAGTGGTCAGGAAAAATATACAGGGAAATCACAACAGAAGTATTTTAGTCTCTGCTGAGTAACAGCAATACAAATACTGCAGTTCATCATCTTTACCTAGAACCCCAGGCTTTACATATCACCTGACTCAGTGTATTGAATGTGCAGAAGAAGCAGAGCGATGATGGGATATACTGCTGGACAATCCAGAAATAGGACACCCTCTATTTAAAAGACAGCATCCCTATGGAGACGGTGCTTTGAGTGTGAAAATCTTATCGCAAAGGTCAAGTCATTTCTCTCTCCAGGGACACTGAAAGACTAAAGTCACACCTTTCTCACAAACAGGCTAGATTACTTTAATGTACTACTTTCTGATATATCAACAAATACATTAGGTCAGTGAAAATGTGTTATAAAAGAAAGAATCTTTCCGATACAATACTTCACTTTTATTTCAAGATTAAGATTTGTTTTTAAATGTAATCACAGATTGGCCCTTTCGACATTCAATACCGCAAAAGGCACCCTTTCATCGTGGTACAGTAGGAGACGCACCAGGCTTTCCATTAACTACAATGTAAACCCATTTGCAGCAACAGTAAACGTACAGGGAAAGTGCTCAGGTGACGTATTATAAAGAGTGAAAGAGACACACCGGGCGCCAGGAGTGGAGGTGGATGGGTCCAACAAACACGAGGCTTTCATCCAGGACTTTCACTTCACAACCAGCTGTTCGTTGGTGTCCCGTGTTCACAACGTCAAGTCACATTTGCACTGTAAAAACAAAGTCATTTAAAGCCCAACTATGTTGTTTTTCCCTAAACCCCACTAAGTGGTTTTGTTGCCTAATCATAAGCAAGAGCTTTTGTTTAATTCACAACATTAAGCACGTGTTTACTGCGACTGAAAAATGACGCCGAAGCGTGAGTATGTGATGAGTTGTGATGAGGCGGTGTTGTTCATAGATACACGCCAAGGTTTCGACCACAAAGGTGATGCTGGGAACACACCTGCATGCAGACGAGTTACACAACAATATGCCCTTTTCACAGCAGACATTTTGACACGTCATTGCAGGGTAAACACAGGTGTAATTAATAGCATTAATTATGGCCCTGTTCCATTTAGGTGTGCCAGGGCGCTGTTATTGTGCATGCTGGCTCACTGGAATGGAATGGGACCATAATTAATGTTATCAATTACACCTGTGTTTACCCTGCAATTACATATGCAGGTAATAGTGCAGGTATTTTTGTTACTCAACAGCTGTTTCGACCTTTATCTGTACTGTCATGAAACTCACACACGTTTTGTAGGCCTATATGATTGGTTGATTGATTGATTGATTGATTGAGTGAGTGATTGTTGTGATCTGCCGACGTCAGACAGATAAAAGCAGTTTGTCTAAGTGCTTTCGTAGTGATAAATTCCCTGTCAGTTTTGTTGACAGTGAATAGTGTTCATGTTTTTATTGCCAGAAGGAAACAGTTCCGCTAGCCGAGTGGAAAATGTGACAGATGCCTTTGGATGCGAGTCTGACATGTTCGGGGTTTGAGTTATTCTAAAGGGGTCGTCTGGGTTTTGGAGTGAGCAGGAGTAGCAGAGGAGAAGAATCCGTATTAATGCAATAAACTTACACCATCCGTGTTTGTTCAGATGGCTTTCCTCGTGGTGAAGAGGGAGATCAAATGGGCACATCAATTCTAAATTGTCCATAAATGTTACTGATGTGGGGCTCGCTCTCTGGATTGTAGAATAACTCAAGTCTATGGCTCCAGTGGGCCTTTGGACAAACATAACTGTGATGGTGGACAACAAAGACTAAATGCTCCCTCAGCTCCGGCTGTTTCACGGAGCTGATTCTGACGTTCAGACTCTCTCAATCGATGCCAGACGCAGGCGGCTCGGCCGTCCCAGAACCCAGAGTTCTCAGCTTTTAAGGAATAGTTCCACATTTTGGAAAATACTCTTATTTGCTTTCTTGTTTTGTTTGAGGAAAATCTGGGAGTTTTGCGGGGAATGATGTGCATTGTTTTCTGCGTTTCCTTAGCGGTCTAAAGACTAGCGTAGGCAAATTAGCCCGCTCACGTATGAAAAGGCAACATGACATGGGACACCAAAGCTGACAGCAGAGCCTTACTTTACTTTTAAGTTATCAAACAAAGAGAAATGCTCTCCCCTCATCCTGAATCACTACTAGAGTACTTCCTTGTTTTATGAATGAAGCGGTACACAAGTTGAACCAGCGGCGCTGTGTGTGTTTGACCAATCAGCAACGGTCATTCTGCAATCCCCACCCTGACAGTTCCTGTACTTTGAGAAAGTCCAACCCCTGACTAGAGTCATTTTGGGGGGTAATTTAGACCCTGGTCCCTGCGGTTGAAATACAATGAGTTCCTCAAAAGGTTCCTAGTTCCGGAGGAAAGTTCCTGCGGTTGAAAAGGTTTTTTTTGTGCCAAGTTTAGCAAACTGGCTGTAGCTTCGTATTTAGCACACAAATATGAGAGAGGTGTCAATCTAACTCTTGGCAAGAAAGCGAATAATGTCGAAGATCCTCTCAAGTTGTATAACAATGCCCGGCCACACACAAGAGTCTACATGTGGACCAACACAGTTTGTTGGATATGACTTCAGCTCACATATCTCACTTTGGCCTGTCAGAGAATAACATCATACACAAGAGAGCCTAAGATCTCTTCCTCTCGGTCTGAGTGAGGCGGACAGGGAAAAGTAGAGTCAACACTGATGGCTCCCACATGTGGCTGTGAAAAAGGCAGCTCAGACGGTGTATTTCAAACAGCGAGGAGGAGGTCTGCAGGCGGAGGGACACAAGGCATGACTGAGTGTGTAAATACGCACAAGGTGTTGATGTAGTGCTGAGCGTGTACGCACGGTCATGCATATATCCTCCTAAGCAAAGCACTGCATGCGGTTCTCGCAGTGCAAACAGTATATTAGGAACACATGTGCGGTGGTGTTTTCATGCCCTATCATCCGGCATGTATGGATTATGGTCATTTAAAAAAACTGACAATAGATTTACTGCTTTTCTTTTGTAGTATTGCAACTTCTGGCTTTTTAGCTTACAACATTTCATCAGTAAAATCTGTATTTGCGTGGGATTTAGAGGGCTTTAAAGGGCCAGTTCAACCCTTTATCCCCGAGTGCTATATCTGTCAATTCAGATCATTTCAATGTGATTTTCAAATGTTTCAATCTTTCCACTGAGCACAACTTTCGACTAAAACACACCAGCCACACAAAAGGAATAAAGTCTTCACACAAGTTTTGTAGATTAAAGTGTGGGGTCATTTTTTGTTGCTGTTCAAATGTCATTTCCGTTGCCTTGAGATACACGGTTATTTCTAAAGCTCATATTGTCACACAGAAACTGTCTAAATGGAGAAATACTGTAGCTTTTTTAGAGAAAAATACAATGTTTTACTGTGCTTTTGAGAGAACTGACCCGTCAACGTGTCATCGTGACTTATCGATCGGACTTATTGTGCCTCCCGTGATGACCCGACAATACAGAGGAGCAACTCAGGCGGACATCATGGCCTCTGCAATAGAAAAAAACGGCTCTCTTATTTTCCCAGATTCATACTTCGAAGCTCAAGCGTTGGTATATTTGCTTATACCGTGGAGGCATGCGGGATGTTTTCTTCAAGAAGTCAAGGTAACACGGGGTGAGTAATTGATATACAAATTATCATATTATGGTTACTGTAAACATGCTCCAGCATAATTGTATAGGCCTACTTTGGACCTGTGTTAACAAGGCCATAGGTCCATACCATAGACGTTCACCGTGGAGGCATGTGGGATGTTTTCTTCAAGAAGTCAAGGTAACACGGGGTGAGTAACTGATATACAAATTATCATATTATGGGTGACGTAATCCTGTCATTAGTTCTTAAATGTATTGGTCATAAACCAAAGTATTGGGACATTGGCCTGATGGTGCTAAGGGATCACCAAACGTCTGTGCGAAATTTTAAAAAACAAAATTACACGATTTAAACGATTTAATTACACGATTGTAACTTTCTAAGCGTATAAATGTAGCGGGTTGGCACACATGCGCGCTCGCATATGTGCGCTCGCGTGTGTCCGCTGTCTCGTCTCCTCTGCCTGCTCGCCTTCACTCAGACAGCGCGTGCGTTCTCGCGTACTCGCTCCACCTCTAGACGTGAACACGCGCTCACTACGCACTGCAGAAGAGTTAGTTTAGCTCTGAGAATATCTAGTGAATGTACAGTGGATGTTTGTGCAGAAATAACTGCTGCAGCTCCTCCAGACCAACACAGGTTTGCCATGTCTTGTGAAGTGACGGGGCTCCGCAGAGAGAAACGTTATCGTCTCGTTACCGACCGGTTGCCGGTGTCTTCCTGCTCTCTCTGGCTGCGGGCGGAGGGAGACGAGTTTCTCGCTGGGGAGCCCCGCTGCTGAAGCCTGCGCTGAGGCAGGGGAAGCAAACACAGTATCAGCATTGATTCATGGAGAGACCTTCGTCTGGTCAGTTAACATTACTGCCAAGCAGCTGAAATATAGAGTGATATTGTGCTTTTAGCTGACGTGTGTTGCCTCACTGCTTTGAGCGATGCTCGTTCATGTCCATTTAGAGCGAGCACGAGCCCGACGCTGACTTTCGTTGATTTCACGGCCACAGGTGTCGCTGTTAAGAAGCGTTTCTGAAAGTTACAAATAGTCCCTTTAAGCTCTTATAATATCTTCATGATGAGGCTGAAAGAAACCACACAGAACGCGCTTAGTCATTTTAATATATTTGTATATATTCATATATTACACATTTAATACAGGCACAATGAGAAATCATAAAGTAGAGACAAAAAGTGGCTGAGATATTGGTAAAAATGTACAATTTATGAGAATCATTTACACAATTTTTTTGCTCTCTTTAAACTCTGTTCAATACAACATATAAAGAAAGGAAAGATGTGAAAGTGACAAAAAAAAGGAGCCTTGTGTTTATTCTGTAGGTTTTGTCGGGACAGCAAGAACCAGCTTGCTAATACTGAACACAGTTACTCAATCTGTGTACTCTTTTTTTTTTTTAATGCATTCGGATCATCAGACCAAAACCACTGATATCATTGATTAAGAGAAAACACGTGTTGATTTCCAACTGTACAAATGTCTGGTGCTACAATTTTAGGATGTTATGTAAACTTCAAACATTTGGCTGATTAAAAGTCAGATACAAAATTTAAGTTCAACAGACACAACTTAAATGCATCATCCATTTAAGATGAATGTCTGCCTCTAGATTATTATCAAAGGCTTGAGTCTTGAACCAGAATCATACAAAACATTAACAACATTAAAAACTGGTGATAATTATCAGATATGATGAATGAAATCAAAATAAATGATCAAGTGAGACATCGGAAGAATCAAGTATGCATATGAGTTTCACCTGCAAACCAGTCAGTTAAAAACTACAATGAGCCATTTTCTACAGCACAGCGGACAGTAAAAAATAAGCCTGTTGTGAAAAGTTAAAATCTTATCTGAGAGGTCAGTTGGCCACATGATGCACAGTGTATGAAACTCCTGCCCGAAAAAAGTTTCATCAATTTTTCAATCACAGCTTCCAGGCAACTAACTAATCGCATCTCCAGACACATCACATACCAGCACATTAACCGATTTTAAAGGTGCTAAATGCGAGATTTGGAGCATTTCTATTGCCTCCGCACGGCTCTCAACATGGCGACAGCTGAGCCGGCGGCTGGTAGCTAACGGTGCTAACAGCGAAACAACAGCAACAGTGATGACAGAGCAAACAATAGCCGTGTTTCCATTCAATTGTCAAGCGAATTTTAAGCAAACTTGAAATTTGCATCAATTGGTTTGGAGCGAATAAACTCAGGTACAGCTTAGTTTGGTCAGAAGTTGGCGCTATAGGCTACGCATGACTGTAATCTGCCAGTAAACCGAGTAGAAGAAGAAGTAGAGGTTGCGAACCGGAAACAAAACAAGTCTGCTTGGCTATCGAACCATCTACGAGAGAAAAATGGAGAGAGGTCTTCAGGAATTTGTTTCAATTGGGCAAGTTGTAATTTTTTGTTTTGCCATGTTTCATGTTGTCCATAGACGAAGAGAATATAAATACATATCCGAGAAGACGCCGACAGCGGAAACAGCTGAATAGTCATGTGAGTAACATGTTTAATGTATAAAATTTATTCGGCAAAGTTGTTTCCATAATTCATTTAGCACATCAACTCTTTTTCGATAACGACAAATAACCACTTCAAGTGAGCGTAAAATGTGCAATTTAGGAAGTTTTATAGACATTTGCTGTTTCCATACAGCTTTTCTAATTCGATACAAAATGTGCATAAAAATATGTGAATGAAAACACGGCTAGCGTTAACCGGGGGGGTAACCGGAGGGTAGGTGCTACACTTCGGCGTCGGCCGTGACGGCCGTATGACAGCAGTGCAGAGCGGCGGCTGTGAGCTAACCAGTGGTGCACACTCACATGTACGCACATGCACTAAAAGGCTTGCATGGCCAGGCCCGGCGAGGTCAACAAAACACGGAGAAGCTCAGATTACAACACACACAGAGGGAGAGCGACTTCATTCTCTGCTCAGGTAGACATTACTCTTCTATATCTTTACATAGACAATAGTTGTTTGCTGCTATATTAAGCTGTGGATATCGTATAGAGCACCTTTAAGGATCATTACATGGTTGAGGTCAACGGGAAAAACATAAAAATAATACTCCATCAAGAAGTACAACAGCCTCTACAGCAGCAGCAGCAGCAAGAATTAAGCACCGAGAGTCAAACGTGGCAATATTTTCCATCCATCCATCCATTTCCTATACCCGCTTGTGCTGTTTATAGTTGCAAGAGGCTTATCCCAGCATGCGCTGGGCGAGAGGGCAGGACAAGCCGGTAATGTATCACAGGGCAAATGGCAGTACTGTGTCACAATATCCAAACACAGTCAACAACACTGGATTACTCAGCGTCGAGTAGTTGCGATAAGGCATTTCCATCATTAATTTGGCCTCGTTGTGCTACGGCTCACGTACGTCGTGTACTGCACAGTGAGTGTGTGAGAGGTTAAGGTCAACTTGACGAGCATAGAATAGAAAAAGATTAAAATGAAAAGAGAGTTTGATGATCAAACTCAATCGCAGAAGGCAAACATGATTTCTGGAAGACAGTCAGGTTGTAAAAAGAGGAGACAATTTCCCTTCAACATCCAAATAAAAGCTGTAAAAAACACAACTGGCACATTGTTGGTGCTTTTTCTCATTGACTGTGCTGTAGTATACAAAAAAGATGAGTTAGATTCAGGCACATTTCTCCATTAATAGGGCACAAAAGTGTGATTAAAAAAGGTTAAATTTGGGGGTAGTTCTTTTTTTCAGTCAAGATTGCTGAGATTTTTTTCATAAAGTATAAAAATTAAGGGCTTTTTTTGACTGAAAGGGGAATTTACAAGTTCAATTCTAAAAAAACAAAAAGCCCACGCCGTTCAGAGACCCCATTAGGGGTGATTGTTTAAAAAAACTCCATGCATTTGACCACAGAGAGAAATGTAGCTTAAATCTGGAAACCCACATTTAGGTAAAAACATCGCCGCACTCTTGTTGCCTATTGATCCACAGTAGAAGAGGAGGAGGCACTGAGGTCAGACCTTTTTTTTTTTTTGCATTTGTTTGAAAGCACTTCAACGTTATTTTAAGAGATCGAGCTTGTGCCATAAGGGTGTGAGTACTGTTTAAGACAGGTTCTACCTTCATTGCTTCATTGCACATGATGAGAAAAAGACAAGAAAAGAGAAAGATCAGTAAAGGAAACTGATTTTGAGTCAGAGCTGGTTGAGCAGAATAATCAGTGTTAATATTTACAGTTCAGAGGGAGAAACCTTTTCTTCTCTTCCACGCTGTTTTGTTTTATATTCCTTATAGGCTCTTGAAAGATGAATATAAGAGGAAGAAGAGCATCTGAAAGATTGTTAGTGCACTTTTTTTATGATTTCAAATACAATATAGATTTATATCTAATCCATAAATTGTTTCTGACTATACAAAAGTGAATTGATCAGAAAGCATTATTAGACTTCATATCTACACATTTCCTGAAAGCTCATCTTCTTTTATTCTTTTTTTTTTTTTAAACAGTGTTCAATACTCAGTGCTGTTTTATTGTAGTGAGATTCTCGCCTCCCGGGCAAAAGCTCAGATGGATCCAGAGGTTCAGGAAGCCTCGCAAAGTCGCCAACATTTGTGTTTTTGTTTCTTGAGAACCAGAGTGGTGGGTCACCTCAGCAATCTGCCATATAACGTCCTAAAGAACAGAAGAAAAGACGTGCAGGTTGAGTTGTTGATGCGTTAAATTCTCCAGTATCAGGTTCGTATGGAGGATATAAATACCTGTGGCAAATCTCTTCTTGTTGAGAGAAAGTCTGTATCCAGCCCCCTGCAGCTCCATGTCCACCCCAGACAGGGTGCTCCCGTCACTCATAAACTGCACGGCTAGAGTGGAGGGGTTCGATGGACCGTCTGACAGCTCAAACTTGGCCCTCAGGGACCCGGCGCCTGGGGGTCAAACACAAACAAGTACTGATCCAGCTCTCTTCCTCGTCGTTCTCTACAGGTAGGATCTTTAATGAGCCGTCTCTAATTGTACTCAGACCATCATGTCATACTAGCTTGTCCTGAAGGAGGATAAATAACGCTCCAAACGTATGCTACATTTTGGCGAGGACACCTGGCATGGCCATTTTCAAGGGTCCCTTGAAGATATGTTAATGAAAATGGGTTCTATGGGTACCCACGAGTCTCCCCTTCACAGACATGCCCACTTTATGATGACATGCAGTTTGGGGCAAGTCATAGTCAAGTCAGCACACTGACAGCTGTTATGCTTTGAGCATATTTCTTTATGCTAAATGCAGTACCTGTGAAGGTTGCTGGACAACATTTGTGACCAATAATAAATATATTAATACATCTGCATAACGGAAGAATATTTGTCCACTCCCATGTTGATAAGAGTATTAAATACTAGACAAATCTCCCTTTAAGGTACATTTTGAACAGATAAAAAATGTGTTATTAATTTGTGATTAGTCACAATTAAATATTTTAATCGATTGACAGCCTTAATTATTGGCAAAACATACTTAAGGTATTAACAGTAAAAGTACTCATTATGCAGAATGGCTCCTTTATTATGGAATATTATTATATTCTGTTTTTATCAGTAATGAATACAAATGTAGTGGAGTAAAAGTACTCATTATTATATTATTGTATTATAATTATTGATGCTTCAATGTGTTCATTACTTTAATGTTGCAGCTGGAAAAGGTGGAGCTCATTTGAATGACTTTAAATACTGCTGGGTAGGTTAACTTATAATAATACATCATCATTTATCTGCAAAATAACTAAAGCTGTCAGATAAATGCAGTGCAGTAAAAGGTACAATATTTCCCTCTGAGATGTAAAAAGTAGCATCAAATGGAAATACTCAAGTAAAGTACAAGTATCTTAAAATTGTACTGGAGTAAATGTAGTCGGTTTCATTCCAACATAGAAGAAAAAAGATGATTTACCTTCGTTTTCAGACTTTTCTGAGATGTCAGTCAGCTTCCACAGACACTTATTCTGCTCTGAATTCCTAAAATAAGAGAAAGAAATCTTCTGTTGAACTAAAAATGTTTTCAGCGCTTCACACTTTTCCGTGCTCCTGCTGATGTAACAGATCTTACCAGATGGAGTTGGGCAGAGACTGCATGTTGGTGACTCCTCCGTCAACGGGCACTAAGATCTGTACGTTGGAGAGCGGCCCGGGGGAGGCCATGGAGTCCGGGTTGTAGCGGTAGTCTACCCGCAGGTCTGATGTACTCGGCGTGCACTTCCAGTATACGGCCAGGTTGAGAGGAGTGGAATGGATCCCATCGGACTGCACCTGAACACAGCACGCGGGAACAACTTTGAGTTTAAGCAATCAGAGTGATGTTCCCAATATCCTCAGCTGCAACGAGACTAAATGAGACCAAAGTCTGAATTCAAAAAGTAAATTTCCATGTTGACACACTTAGTTGGTTGGTTTGCTGTGCTGAAACGTACACATGCTAGTTAAAAACAAAACTAATGTTCCTCCAAAGACTAATTATTCTTCCATCTACAAAAACGTTGTTTGTTGAGCTTACTTAGACAATTCATGGATTGTTTGTTTAACACCTCGATGAGTTTAGATTTCATTATATTCCTAGATTTCTTGATCCACCACACAAAAACTACAACTCACATTTATTTGACAAGAGAACTCCAAAAATAATGAGGCCTGATTATGGGGTGGCAGGACGGCCTTTAGTGGTTTGTGAGGCTTGATGACAATAGCTGTGTTTCCATTCAATTGTCAAGTGAACTTTCGAAAAGGAAATGCGAATTAGGCGCGTTTCCATCAGCTGGTTTGGAGCGAATAAACTTGGCTACAGCGCAGTCTGGTCAGAAGTTTGGTCAACTTGGCCATCTAACCATCTACGAGAGAAAAATGCAGAGAGGTCTTCAGGAATTTAGTTTAATTGTTCTTTCATGTTAGCTTTTATTGTTGTTTGAATGTTTCATGCTGTCCGGAGACGTAGAAAGACGAGCATTCTCACGTTATGGGAATATCTGAGGAGACGGCAACAGCTGAAACAGCTGATCAGTCACGTGAGTTAAATGCTCACCATGTTGGAATTTATTCGGCAAAGGCGTAGCTCATCAACTCGTATAATATATATATATATATCTGGATGATATTCTGCGGTAGTTTCGGCTTTGGCTGACTGACCTGGTATTTTAGGATGTCCACATTATAATAGGAAGCTGTAGGATTCTGATCTGCAGCTTTTCGGAGGTAGGACGTCAGCGCTTGCATGTTGAACCAGAAGTCCTTGGAATTTGAGTCACTTTGGGAAGGATCACTAGATAGAAAGACAAACAGTCAGAAAGATATGTATACACACACAGACACTCACTCACGCACAGGGAATAATCGGAGGCTCAATTATTCATTGCTCGTCTTGGCTTTGTGTGCAAAGCTCCAATAGCTTGGAAAGAATGACCCTGTTGTATCCAACCAGCTACTAAATCATGAATTCCATTTGATTCAATTAGTCCAACCATGTGGTCTCGAGGAAGAAGAGAAACATTAAAAACATTTTCTTTACTTTTTAAGAAAGGACGGGAAGTTGTCACATAACATTTGTTTTAAAAAGTCGCAGTTTTAAAATAGAACCGAAAAACATTGAGGCATATTGAGACTTGCGCTGCATGTGAGGTAACATATACATTAAACTCCTCTGACTGAGACTAAAGAGGTGAGAGGTAACATAATGTATGTTAAATGAAGCAGCTGTTATGGGAAGTTTACTGTTCTTTGCTATTTCGGAGCGTAAAGTATTTCAGAAGAGGCATGGGCTGTTGAGAAGCTGGCTGTTAAACACTGCTGGAAAATACTTCCCTGACAGCTTAATGATAGGTTTATGTCAGATTACTAATTGAATTTCCTCTCGCTGACGCAGACTACATTTCCTCTATTCTCACTCGAATCGTCCAAATCCCTCTTTCACTTAACCACGACGGCCCTGACGAGTTATCAACTCATCGCCTTTGTATTTGAGCTGTTTGAGCTCACCTGTATATTAGCTGCTGGTTGGGGAGGATCTGCTCCAGCCTGCTGGTGTTCTTCAGTTTGAAGGTGAGCACGGTCGGTGAGGGGTTGCTGGTGAACACCTTGATGATGCCCATAGGGAACGACAAGGTCATGTCTCCTGTGATCTTCACAATGCACCTGTGGAACGTAGCCACGTGAATATAAATCATGTTTTAGATAGCATCTGTTGATTATCGCTTCCAGTTAATAAATCATTTGTTTAGTTAAAGTTACTACGAGGAACTTTTAACTGGATATGAAACAGTCTCAGTTTGATACTGATCTATATGATCTACATCACAAGAACCATCAGCGAGAAGATTGGCTATTTCTATATAATTATTCTTAATGCTCGTTATCGGTGCGGTTCCCCAGAAACTCCAGGGACCGGCATGCCGCGGACAGACCCAGATCCCGCTTCGCTGCCGCCCTCAACTTGAGCTCCGATGGGATGTGGAGAGCTCCGCACCCGGCAGCAGCTGCTCCTCCTCCGGCCACGAGCAGAGCTTCGTCTCACTGCTCCGCCGGTCCCCGCTGGGAGCCGGCACCGATACCATGCTGCTGGAGGGCCAGGCCGTATTGCTGGGCTCGCTGGAGGGAAGGGAGGCACGGTAGAACCAGAACCAGGACTACGCGGGACAGACTGTCAGACCCTGCTGCTGTAAAATGAGAGGTTTTCTAAAGGGACTCTGGTGGTTGGAAACACTACCCGGCTTTTGTCCTCATTGACCGCCAGAATCAACACGAAAGTTCCTCGTAGTAGCTTTAATAAAAAGTCAGAAAACTGTGAATGAAGCCCAACACAATTTGTCAGCGCATGAATTGACATCTTCAGATCTTGTTTTATCTGACCAACATCCCAAAAACCAAATATATTCTATTGTATTCAATAAGCGATGTTATTACACGGCTTTGTTGAATACTCCATTCTTGTGTGTTATTTCTTTCTAACAGACAGTTGCTATGGGCGCAGTTCTGATCTTGGACTCTGGAGGACCATTTTTGTGACAAATTACTGATCTCTTAAGTAAGTAAGTAGCTGTGTAATAAGCGGGATAATGTACAGCGAGCGGGTCATTGTTGTGAAATAAACCCCTTTGATGCAATGCAATGCAAGACCCCGATGCAAAGCGGATTGCCCATTAACAACAGAGAAAAGTATAAAATAATCATATTTGAGAGGCTGGAACGAGACTGCTTGGCAATTTTGCTTGAAAAATGACTAAAACAATTAGTCGATTATCAAAATAATATTATAATTATTAATCTTTTTACCAGTATAACTGAGTAAAAAGCTACATTGGACACATTTGGTCCATTTATAGATCGTACTTTAGCCTTCTAATCCACTTTTTATATATAAAGATCTAACCAAGGCCCTTTATAAAGTGATACTGAACACACTGGCTTTAGGTCCCAGGTGTATTTTCTTAATCCACACATCTGTATGCTTCTATAATCTAATATAAACCCAGTGTCTTCCCTCAGTCGGGGGGTTGGTCTAGTCTGTGGTGGTAACGGCCCACAGCGGGTCTCAACCTCGCACCGCGTCTCCGCTGCATTGCTTATGAAATGTTCCATTTACTAATCTCTGCAAAAATAAGCCTTTTGCACAGCAGCAATTTAACAGCAGTTAACCAATAAACGGCTATATGTTTTCTCTGCCCCAGACTATAATCTGCCCCATGTAGGTTATCCACTCTGAAAGAATGGTGTCAGACTAACGCAAAAACATTCCACACACACAGAACGAGCCGGAGACACTCACACAACTAAAGGTCTGAGTGGAGTGCACATGCAGCACAACACCATGAGCTGTCTTAACATCATATGTGTTGTAGTTTAAGTTCAAATATGGACAAAAATGTGCATGCGTGCAGGTCCACGTCGGGGCCTTTGAGCAGCAGGAGGTCATGTGAGACTCACTTAGTAGGATCAGCTCCTTTGAAGTACGCATTAACTGATTCTGTGAAGGCCACGGCAATGGGCAAAGCATCTTGGGATGCCAGGGTCACAGGGCTGGGACCGCGAGACGTCCCTGAGAATGAGAAAAGGCACAGAGTTTGAGGTTCTGTTGACTCAGCTGCAGATCAGACTTTTACAACAGCGGGGTCCAAAGCTCACATCAGAATTACGGAGGCTTGATCATGCAAAGATGCATTATATAATTCAGAACATTTGTATTATTGCATTTCATGAAGTCAGTCGCTCATATGGTGCCTTCAAATGAAACTCGTGAGATCATTTTTACAACACGGGAAGTCGTGTACACATATGTTTGGCGTTTTAAGTGGTTAAGTCATGAGAACATCGCTGCTAAGCAACGGCAATATTAACGTTACTGTCTAATAATGCAGGAAATGCAAAGGCATAAGGACAGAGGAAAAAGATGAGGCCGTTGGGAATATCAACATTGTCCTCAGACAGATTCAAAAATTACAAAGAAAAACAATATACAACTAAAAGTACAATATAATCATTTATTATGCACTGAAAAATGAACTTCCAAGGCCTCCGCCATTTCTGACAACGTCAACAAACACGTCACAAGTCGTGAACTCTGAGCTTTCAGAAATGTTCCATTTACGTGGTCGTGAATACCACAAAAGGGGGGTGTTCCTATGGATTCTTCTCGTGAACACGGTAAAAAACGACCCCATTTGAAGGCACCAGTATTTTCAAATAAAGAAAAACAAGGTACGTTTTTGAGTAGATCGTGCAACAGCTGCTTTAGTTCAAATTAAGTACTATTAGACAGCATTTTAGAACTAAAGTCAACAAAGGATGTATCAGTCAAATCATTCATTACTTCATTATTTTCTTTATAATGTTAGGAGTTGATGCTGTAAGACAAATGTGAGAAAGGGGTTGAAAAGGTGAATATGGAGAGAGCACACAAGACAGAGAAATGCAATCACTGCAAAGCAATTTACCCAGTTGTCCATTAAACACACTGGTGTTAGTTTTAGTTAAATACAGAGGAGAGTCCTCTTGTATGAACTTCAACTATACCTGCTGGTGTTTCACACCGCTTCTCAAAGGTAGGCAGCTTCGCTATGAACACATCATCCTCTTTACGCCAAATTAAAAGGCATAAAGAAGAAAGGAGGAGATAAACAAACCCAGAGTGTGAGGAGAGATGATGCTGAGCACAGTCCTAAATGTGTGTTTGTGGCAGGTGAGCTCTGAGCTGACAAGGCTGATATGACAGAGATGAACGAAGAGCTAACAGGCCCTAATGAGGACGGTCTGAGCATCAGTGAAAGGTATGCAGAGTCGAGATGAGAACCACGGAGAGGAAGGAAACGAGAGTTCGGAAAGGCAGACTCACTTTGGCTTAGCAGAAAGAAAGGAGAGAGGAAGAGCAGCTCTGGCTCTGGGGAGGAGAGGGGGAGAGCAAAGGTGTGCTCAGCTCCTGTAAAGGAGAGGAGTCAAGGAAGGAAGGAGTGAGGGAGGAGGAAAAACAGCACATTGTGTTGCAGAGACATAAAAGGTATGTGGAAAGTAGGTGAGGAGCTGAAGAAACGGAGAAGATGTAGTTCCAAGAAAGCACGGAGGAGGCTTACCGACAGTGGGGGTGTTGGCGGCGCTGAGTGAGGCATTCGAGGACAAGGAGGAGGAGCTCTCTGCTCGGGCGAGCGGTGCAGCGGGAGGAGGGCTGGCGTTCGATGTCTTGGGCGGGCTGAACGGCCGTACCTGAGTGAAGGGAGTCATAAATAACATGGTTTCACAATATACCGTAGGGGTATTGTCAGGGTTATTATAGTAAACTAAAACTAAATAAAAACTATTTCCTTTAAAAGCGACTGTATGTGAGTTTTCATATGTGTAAACATTTTTGAATCGTTTTTTTGTGAACAGGTTGTGACTTAACCTAAAAAAAGGAGTTTCCTCTATCAACCTGTAGACTGCTTTTAATGTGAAGAATACTGGATGGTTTTTCCGGGAAAATCCAACAACTGTGATGTCACGCTCGCGAGTGCCTTAGCTGTAGCTAACGTTCGGTTAGAAATGGAGTCCGCTAACGCCAACAAACGACCAGCCCCCACCACAACTCAGACTCCAACACAAACTCCACGGAAGCACAAAAAACCCGTCTTGCAAAACAGGAATGTGACCGACGTTGGGGGGGGAAAACTAGTGTTGTGGGAGTGTGTGTGCTGGTAGGAAGTGAGTGGTGAAGCAAGAGAGAGAGAGCGCCGGCGAGTGTGTGAGAAAACAAGCGAGCAGCGGAGCAGAAGAGAGATAGTTTAGCTCTGAGAATATCAAGTGAATGTACATTGGAAGTTTAGTTTGTGCAGAAATGTGTTCCCTTTTGTTGAGGGAAGTGACAGCAGGGGTCAACTAGTTTTTTTTAGCTTTGATATATCACTACCGAACAAAAGGAGACAGCATGAATTTCAAGTCTTGTGAAGTTGAACCACAGAAATTGAACAGATTTGACATTCCGTGCTTTGCCGCAATTGCTTCACTAAAAGCGCGAAGATTAACAAAAAACTAAAACTAAATATATAAAAACTAAACTGAAGCTAAAGTAAAACTAGCAGACACACTCTGAAAACTAACTAAAACTAAAATGAAATAAATGCTAACTGAAAATTCAAAACTATTAGAAACTTGGACGTTGCGTTTACTCACAATCTCGTTGATCCCTGTGAGTTTTCCTGTGGGGAGTTTGGGCCTGGAGGAGGGTCGAGGCGGGGGCACCAGGGCTCCGGCTGTCAGCGGGGTCGTCGGTCGGTTTGGTACTGGCACTACGCAGAGAAACACGAGAGGAGTTTTACTGGTTAGTGGCAGTAAACAGCACAAACAAACACTGTGCTTCATTCAAGTAGATGCAAAACCATCATGCATTAAAACCATAACAGCAAAACATGTTTACAAATCATAACAGAAGTAAAACACATCCCAAAATTGATTTCACAAAAAGAAACTCAAAGACAAACATGTTGCAAACCAGGCAGTGAGTTAGAGAAGCGTACATCTGTAAAATAAAATAAAACCAACAGAAGAGAAAATATGCAACTGTCAACTTCAAATACAAAACAATATGAAAACAAAATATAAAAACTCAAACCTCAGGCATAACACACGTCTCTAGCATCAGTAATAATGTTACCAGTGAATATTTTGCTTGATGGAGCTGCAGCCATCGCCCTATCTGTAACCCCAGAGAAGACGTCAGAGAAACACGGGTTGCTGTCTTCTCTGCTGCTCGCCGCTTTGCAGTAGGCGTCAGCAGACTCATCAGAGAGGAAGCGACTTGACCTGCCGTGGCCGGACGGAGGCCTCTGGAGCTCCTTCACGGACAACCCTGAGCCCGGACGGCGAGCTGGAGCCAAATTATCACTGAAGGCGATCCACTGGCTCTGGGACCAGGACACGGAGGAGAAGGCGTCGACGCTCTTCGGAGGGCTGGCGGCAGCCGGGCTTTTGATGGGGTCAATGGGCTCGGTCGGCAGGGTGATGGGGGCGCTCTGGGCCCTCGCTGGTACGGGCTTGAGTGCTTGGAAAGGGTTTTCCGGTGAGTCCCAGGGAGAGGACGTGGACGAGGAGAACGAGGAGACATCTTTGGATTGTTGGCTCTCTGCCGGGGGAGGGGAGCTCTCCCGTTGGGTCACCACCGCCTCAGCTGGAGGGGGCGATGTGATCGACAGAGGCGATAAACATGACCATGAGGCAAAATAACAAACACTTCAGGAAAAAAAGACAATTAAGTAACCACCAAGACAAACACTGGTACAAAGGTCAAAACAAATGTGTTAAAATGTATGTATACTACTATATATAGACTACATTATGTTCATCATTCAGCTGTTGATTAGTTCTAATTTGTATTTGGTGTTCCTCTACGTTGATGCAGATCATCTGCTGTCAGGATTCTGCAGATTTCTTTTTGATACCAATGGAGCATTGATATGAACTCTGATGTTTTGGCCTTTTTGGATCTCTTATAAATTAGTTGTCTCATGTTGCTTTTCAAAAACATAAACATTGCTGATTGCCAGACTGTTAACAGCAACAAAATCTGCTAACTGGCATTCAACCCAATATGAAACACCTCTGTGGTGCTGAGATATAGTAGTAGTGTTTATGCCTTTTCTAGATGTTTACATTATGTTGTTTAGCCTCTTTAATTGCTTCATACACAATATGAGTATGGACTACTTTGGCAGATTTAAAGGACTTATTGACAACATTTTTATGTAGATGAATATTTATTATTTAAATAATACATCCACAGAGTCTTTAGAAAGGTGCTGAATATAAGTATGTCTTTTCCTGACAAAACATTATTATGATTGTGAATTAATTATTTTAAAATTTTGGCGGGTCGTAAATTAATGTTTTGTTTATCCCTGTCATTCGGTTCTCACTTCTAACAAGGCTTGTGAGCCAATAGTAAAACACTGTTGGTGTCATGTGATATCTCTGGGTCGTCAGTTAGCGTAGAAAAAACGGATAAATGGCTCAGATTGACGGTAAATGCCTGGCAACGACTTGTTGTGAAGTAAATGAAATGGAACGGGGGAGGGAGAATGTGACATCTAGTGGCTGAATGTTACCAATGTTAGCACCTAGAAACCTATTTGTACCTGTCTATTACGTGATTTTTCTGCAATTACTACATATTTATTTTTTTTTGTAACATGAAAAGGAACTCGGGGCTGCACGGTGGTGCAGTGGTTAGCACTGGTGCCTCACAGCTAGAGGGTTGCAGGTTCGAATCCGGCTTGGGGCCCTTCTGTGTGGAGTTTGCATGTTCTCCCCGTGTTAGCGTGGGTTTTCTCCGGGTACTCCGGTTTCCTCCCACAGTCCAAAGACATGCATGTTAGGTTAATTGTTGACTCTAAATTGCCCGTAGGTGTGAATGTGAGCGTGAATGGTTGTCTGTCTCTATGTGTCAGCCCTGCGATGGACTGGCGACCTGTCCAGGGTGTACCCCGCCTTCGCCCAATGTCGGCTGGGATCGGCTCCAGCCCCCCCGCGACCCCTAACGGGATAAGCGGTTGCAGATGAGAGATGAGTAACATGAAAAGGAACTCATTGACATTGACTATGTGCATATTTACTGTGGCTCACAATGAGCTTAAAACACATGCAAACTCTATCTAACCAGAGTCTTGGTGTCATATCTTTACAGACAAATATGATGCACATTCTTAAACTAAAATCTACCCTCTTTGCAGCAATAAATGTGCGAAGTGATGACCCTGATTTTAGACACACATAAGGACACGTCCTGATAATTAAAGTAGAGGTCAGTCTGACTCTCACACATGTTCACATGCATTTGAACAAAAGAAATGAACAGAAATACCATGCAAAAGTTGATGAATGCTTCAAGTTCTTCAAACATGTTTTCTGATAAACGGGGCTCACACATTTTACCTGACGCCTCATCAGGCAGAAAGACGTCAGAGTCATTCATCAGAAAAGGTGGAGATGGAGGGATTGAAAGGAAGATAGAGGCAAGGTCTAACAAGAAAAGTTCAAATAAACCAATAAAACATCAAGTAACTCAATGACATTGTAATAAAACGAAAAAAAAACACAAGATGAAAATGTACAAAACAAATCAATAAATACAACATAAATGAAAACAAATCCACATATTTGTACAACCGTTGCTTCATCCAGTGAGGGTTTAATCGCTTTAATACCTCACAGACTTGTTTAATGTGTCATGTGTGCATTGGGAGCTGGTAACACTGCTACACTGTACACACACAGAGAGATTTAACAGGCTGTTAATTCCCATCACCGTATCTTAATCGGGGCACTCTACGATGCTCTTTTGACTTCTAAGCCGAGACCTTTGACAGTAACGAGACAGTGTTTGACAACATACGTGCCAGCGGGCTTTATAGCCGACTCTCTGACCTCAACTAGGTGCCAATTAACTGTGGATTACGCTTAGCCTAGGCAATGGGTCAGCGCTAATGTCACTCTGTTTAAACACCGGAGTCGTGCATGTAAAGCCCCGAGAATCACTCCGTCAACACTTAAAACAAACACTCAAATGTCTCTCAGAGAAGTTTGACTGTAGAGACTTCAGACTGATTTATATGAAACAGGAGGAGTAAAAGATTGGAACATGATTGAAAAGACAAATTGAAAACTGGGATAGAAAAAAGCAGCCGTTTTAATTCCCTAAGGTCAAATATTCTGTTGACCTCAGGGGTCAGTTCCTCCATCTGGGACTGCCCTGAGAGCGGAGGCTTCCAACTGAGTAGCTCAGAAACAGAAAGAGAGGGAAGGGGAGACTACATAACGCAGAGAGAGAAGATGAGATCAAGCAGAAAGGACTGGATCACGGGCTCAAACGTGTGAGTAAAAAACAGAATGCTTTTTAGCTCCTTAAAGTTATATTCACGTTAAATTCACCTAAGTATCGCAATTTGTTTTTTTAACGACTTTAAAATTAATTTTTATCGCTAAAATCGATATTTCTGCTTCATTTGAGTCTAAGTATAAGTATAAAACATGTTACATGTCCCTTATAAATTAAAAAGAAATGTCTTTATTCTTTGATGTTTGGGTTGCTGGAAAAAATGTAATACATATATATCGATATATTTGACTTCAGGACATCTCTGAGTACATACATGCTGATAATCAAACATTTTTACTGTATTAATTTAGATATTTTCCAAACTAAAAGTCCCTACAAGTGTATGATTCAACTTTTTCCCATGGTCTAGTGTTAAAAAGTTAACAAAAAATCTAAATAAATCGAAATATCGAATCGCAATACTTAAAAATCGCAATACATATCGAATCGACACCCAAGTATCGTGATAGTATCGAATCGAGAGACAGGTGAATCGTCCTATCTATGGTCTGCATTTTTTCTGTAATAATCATTCAACGTAGTTACATTCTGTAATTACCTCTCTATGTAGTAGTTTTTACTGGTAGTGGCGGAGTCCGCCATTTCGGCGCTCAATTCAGATTGCCTACAAACGATGCATACATTTTATCTCACTGATATCAGCCTCACTGTTCGCTCTCTTTACACCGTGTCAGAGCTGTATTCAGTTACTGCCAATGCAAAGCCAACATTTCCTGCTGCTGCTGCTGCTTCACATTAAAAGCATTCAACTGGCGAAACAGTAAAGCAGTTTTAGATGCAGTGTATCTGTTACTGCGTCTTCAAAACAAGACGGTCATTTCTGCAACTAAGTACAACCGAACGATGAATAAGACATTTTTAGGCGACCGAAAATGTTACAATTAACTTTCATGAACTGAAAACGCACCGTGTAACAACACCCAGATCGGACAACAACGTGGTAGCGACCTGTCAATCACAAGGTAGCTACGCCCCTAAAGCGTCCCCTGCTTTATGGTCTATCTGACTCTAAATGGGACCATAACTTACTAAATGAACATCATGCTGTATTGAAGAAGACTTGAAACTAGTGATTGAGACCATAAACTCGTGTTTACAATGTCTACTGAGGTAATAAATCAAGTGAGAAGTAGGCTCATTTTCTCATAGACTTCTATACAATCAGACTTCTTTTTGCAACCAGAGGAGTCGCCCCCTGCTGGCTGTTAGAAAGAATGCAAGTTTAAGGCACTTCAGCATTGGCTTCACTTTTTCACCACCTGTAACCACGGGTGTCACTAAATCAACCATAAGGATTACAACTTTAAAGGAATTACGGTAACCTCTTATCAATGCTAAACACTGAGGGATACTGTAGGATGAAAAGATCAAATCTGATGTTGTGGAGAGATATAGCTGCACAGCAATGGAGATAAATAAGATTTGGGGATTACCTGTTGATGAGGACACAGAGGAAGACGAGCCTGCAGCAAGAGTCGGGCCGAACGGGTCCAGAGACAGAAGGTCGTTGTTGGTCAGTCTGCCGGAGGAGAGAGTGAGAGAGTCAAGTCAAACTTAAAGTCACATTTCAATTTGCCTCGGATAAAAAACATGCAGATACAAAACAGACGATTTCAAAAAGCATGGATACTGTAAACATGAAAATGGCTTTCATACTTACTCGTATGGTGTTGGCACTCTGGGTTTTGCCAGCTCATCACCTGCAGAGAGAGAAAAACAAACAGAAAATGAAGACTCACCGACCTGCACACAGCGATGACAGCAAATTCACTTTCACAGCAACTAGAAAATAAAAACCCAACACAAGAGGCTTTCACCGGCAAAGACATCTGCCAAAAGTCATGTTTAAACTGCATCACACCTTAAACCAGAAATATAAACTGAGGTTCTGACTGAACAAATGAGAACCACCGTCTGCTATGAGAAGTATATTTGCAGTAAGATTCAGGTTGGATACAATATTTCTCAGTAAAACCTTAAAATCTTACCCAAATACAACTTCAAATGTGTTTTTAATTTGATGGTAACACTTTACAACAGGGGGGGGATGGAGTGATTTTGCAACTGAAAATAAAGTCAGGCGTTGCTTTGTTATTTAGTGCCCCTTTCTAAAGTGTTACGCTGCATTGCAAAGATCCATATAAGCAACCTGAAGCAGAACTTAAGCACCAGATGTAAGAGGAGACAATTTAAAGGATCCGGATATAAAACATGTTTATAAATGCTTCAAAAATGAACTGAAAGTTTGCAGTGAGAGAACGCAGCGTCAGTGGTGTTAGCTTGAGTCAGCTGGCTGCAGGGGACAGAGATGGGGAGGCAGGGCTGTAGACTTACTACTGTAGTGAAAACATACTCACCGGGACCCATAGCCTTAGAGCTTAATGTAGATACTCCTTTGATCCCTAAGCGCATGTAGAGTATACATCTATCAATGCAATACCTTGTGTGAATTGATCTCTATCAGCGTTCAGAATGTGAATATTATTACCATTTAGAAGTGCAAACACGGTGTGAAAGCAACTTTTACCTCATAAAAACACCTTCTGGATTAACATTCAAAGCTTTTTTGAAACCTGCATGGAGCATGATACATGGCCTAGAGGTATCTTAGAGCATTTCTCAAGCACTTTGAGAAGAAATCAAACACACAACTTTCACAGTTTGCAGACTGGAAAAGATCATTTCTGACATGTCGAAACATAAACAGCTAATTAAGCAATTAATCTTATTTGTACCACGGGAGGGGAATATCCCTCAAGCTCACATTTACAGAAAAGAACAGTTATTTACTTTTTCTCAGGATATGTAGGCTTTGGCTAAGATTCTGGATTTTCCTTTTTTTTTTTTTTTTTTTTAAAAGACAGCCTCTTTAAAAACAACTTGTGCCAAGAAAAATGGAGCTGAGAAGTCGTACAGTCGACCCCGTTCAGCAACACGCAGATACAGAGAGAGGTCAGACAGAGAAAATACTCACTGGACTGGTTCCTCCGCATCTGTCCCTGAAAACAAAAACAGACTATTAATTCATCAAAGACGCATGCGACCCACCACGAATGTTCAACTGTTACTTGGCCAGGAGTTTGCTCAGTTTGTTAGAAAGAAAGACAAAACTGACACGAGAGAAATGAGCATGACATAAAACAGATCAACATGCTTTTTGCAGAGTGGAGTATTTTAAGGGTGTTTTTCTCTGCTTCGTGCAACTCAAACTTCTGCAGTTCCTTTTTTACATGTCAGATAGTTTGAAACCTTCGATAGTGTTTATATAACTATATATATATATATATGTAAGATTTCAAAATAAAACACAATGAAAAAAAAGCTTTTAAGGGTTGAAAACGATATTATTAATTATTCCCAGTGGCAAAGGGAATTTTCCACTTCAGAGTTAAAGACGGTAAATCACAGGGCTACTCTGGACTCACACATACCAGACGTTAAACCTAGGGTGAAATATTCAGCAGCGCAAAACGGTGCATCTAAGCCCGTACGTACAACAATCAGTCAGGGACAATGGAGAGCGTGCCCCCAACACTTCACCAACTTCCTTTACGGAGCCTTGTTCTCTCTCTCTGGACATAAATCTGCCGTGTCATGCTGCGTAACACAAGATATGCAAGATTTCGCTCTTTAGGGTCACCAACCCCGATGGAAACTTAGAGCATCAATTTCAATAAAGAATTTATTCGCACAAGGAGAAATGTGATGGTGGTGGAGGTGGTGGAGGTGGGGGTGGGGGGTTGGATTGTCAAGGGAGGAGGGGAGAAAAAGAAACAAAATGGGTTTAAGGAACATAGCAAAAGCATTTAACCACCGTAGAGCTGCGAGGCCAGGGTTTAGTCCCACAGGCGCTAAGCGGCAAATGGGTTCAATTACGGCTCTTGCTGGCCACACACACACGACTTCCATTGCTATTTCAATAAAGGGAACACCGCAGAGGGGGAACCGAACAGGAGGAGAAATGAAAAAGACAGAAAAATGAGCACTGAGGAGAAAAAAAAGAGAAGAAAATCTCTCAATAATTCACACCAGATGATGCAACCTTCGTCATCACCTTGGATGTATGTTTTAACTTTAATGCTTTTTTTGGTAAATATGAAATAGGAAAAAGGTGCAAAGCAGAAATGTGAACAGACAGAGAGGAAAGTAAATATAATCTAATGGCTGTTCTGGTATTTAAATGCAAATCAGAGGCAACACACACAAACAGCGGTCGGTGTTTTTTTTGTACTTTTAGGATGAGAAAGTAATTGTGGGTTTTAGTCTCGACAACAGCCCAAACCAAACTGCAGTGAAGTCAAAAGGTTTAAAAGAGAACATCTTTTGAATCATGCTAACAAAAAAAACATCCAAGAAAAACTTCCTCTATAAACTCGTAATTTATCTTTATCATTAATTCCTCGGGTGGAAAAAAGAAACATTTGTAAAAAAACAAAACAAGGCAACTAACCCCATAAAGTATTCATAAATAACCACAACAGAGTCCTGTCTAGAGCAAGTGGGCTCCAATAAAAACCCAAAGAGTGAAAGCAAACAAAGAGAGGAGGAAAAAAAAAGAGCGAGGTACAACACAAACAGGGAGGAGAGGCGGCGGTCAGAGCAGAGGGAGAGGCTAGAGGGAGGGAGAGCCAGAGCCGTGAAGAAGATGCCGTGACATCCGTTTAATGTGCAGCGGGTGAAACCCACTAGACCTCCTCCGCGACACTGAGCGTGCCCTTTCAGCCGCTGCACAACAACATTAACAACAACAACAGCTCAGTGCACACACACGGTGCATGTTTGCACACAAGCAGTAGTGGTTTTAAAGTTTAATGGCAAGCGGCTATTTTCAGAGAGCGGCGGAGAGAGAGAGAGAGATTCAGAGATTGAGTGATGGTGAGGGACGGAGGAGCTGAATGGAGGGCTCCATGACTGAGGGCACAGATCAGACTGGGCTCTCTCTGTGCAAGTGTGTGTGTGTGTGTGTGTGTGTGTGTGTAGCCTGCCGCAAAGCATTCCCTTAAGTGCCTACAAGGAGGACAGTGTGCATGTGTGTGAGTCTGCAGTAAAGGCCAACAACATCAGATACTTAAATTATTCTTTCTGAGTTCTTGACTCTTAAAAAAAAAAGAAGTAAAAAAGGTTGTTTGACATGAAAATGAATTTAAAGTAAAGACAAAACATGAAATGTGTGCAAACAGGAACCTCAAATTAGATATAATACAGATGCCTTTCCAATGTAAATACAATAAGCTCCAAGAAAGAGTGACTAAACGGCATCTAGAAGAGGGATAGAACGGTTAAATGGCGATCCCCGTCCACCCTCGCAGAGGTTACATATTCCCCTGTTGCCCTCTAGTGTTGCAGAGGCAGAGCAGACTCCTGCTGCAGCAGAGCAGCACAGCAACAGGTTTCTTTAGTATTTGGTGTGTTTGTAAGTGTTTGGTGAAGCCGTACCGAGGTGGAGGGCGACAGGATGATGTTTCCGATGGAGGCTTTAAGCTCGTCGATGGTGGCTCGGTTCTGATGCGTGCCGTTGTTTGGCTGAACGGGCTTGATTTCTACTTTGAACTTCCTGGGTTCGTCTTCGTCCTCTGAGTCGCTGGACGAATAGAAGGAATTCTCTTTGGCATGTGAGCGAAAAACAGAGTTAAGGAGACAACGACAGAGAGAGAGAGATCATCTACCCTTCTGTTTTATTTATCCCTCAGAGAGGGATAAATAAAATAAATAAAACTAATACTAATAAAACTAATACTAACAGATCCGTGATGTGTTATTAATCTGGACAAAGTGTGAACAACATGGAGACACATGAGAAGGATATCGTTTTCATTTGCTTCCGGTCTGATACAGAAGCCCTCTGCATCAACTTGGGGAACATTCTGCAAAAATACAAACAGAAAAAAAAAGTTTAAAATAAAACTTTGTCCACTATTCAATTAACACAAAGTTACAATAAATGTGTGTATCCTTCATAAATACATTTTAAAGCAGCTAAATTATTCCCAAAATGTGTTTGTGCATATCTTATTGTGTTTGAATATTTTATTTTCAAATGAATTTAAATTGACATTTTCAATCAAAAAAGCAATAAATTCTGTAATGCATGTAATTAGAGCTGCAAAGATTAATTGATAAGTTGTCAAAGTATGACAATAATAATAATCCGTATCTATTTTGATAATCGATTAATCGGTTTGAGTAATTTTTTAAGAAATAAAAGTTTAAATTCTCTGATTCCAGCTTCTTAAATGTGGATATTTTCTGCTTTCTTTACTCCTCTATGACAGTAAACTGAATATCTTTGAGTTGTGGACAAAACAAGACATTTGAGGACGTCATCTTGGGCTCTGGGAAACACTGATCGACATTTTTCACCATTTTCTGACATTTTATAGACCAAACAACTAATCGATTAATCGAGAAAATAGTCAACAGATTAACTGACAATGAGAATAATCGTTAGCTGCAGCCCTAGATGTAATATTATACAATTCAAAACAGGACAAATGCATATTAATCTCCCTCTATACTAAATATTAACTTAAGTCAAAACTTTCAAACTTAATGTAGTCTAAGTTTTTTTTAATTTGAATCTAAATTTGTGTTATTGTCATCACAGCTAACCAGAGCATCACGTAGTTTATCAATAGATGGAAAGGTCCTCTTTGATTAAGGCATTCTGTTTCTAAGCATTTACATAGAAAGGAAATAAACACCCCTCTCTTCTGTAAATACAATTAGATTATAAATGGAGATTGGTGCACAGTAGAAACATCGGAAACATTTGCAACAACTTAAAACTCACTGAGAATCATTTAGTGTCCCGTTGCCAAAAGAGAAAACACTGGAAATTGTTCCAAGAAACTTTCACACATAATATTTGGCTGAAACACATCTGAGAAAACATTTTCATCGTGTGCACCGAGAGCTTCGGGGCGCTGGCTCGCATTTTAACAACTTGGATTATTACATTAAGCGTCGCTGCTTTAGAGCCGGGCTTCTCAAAGTCCGGACCAAGGTCCACATCCAGAGCGAACGGCAAGTCGGTCCGGACCCAGCTCATTCCTCGAGTTTAGTAAACGGGTACCGAAACCCGGTATTAAACGGGCACCGGTGCTACATTATTAAAAACCGTAGTACTGATAAGTTGTAAACTGTTTCTAGCTGCTCTAGAAAACAGAGTTATATCTAAAATATAAATAAATGATGTTCTGAATTTATTCTATTTTAAATAATACAGTATATTTAAAAGAAAGAACCAATAATAGTATTGATAAAGAACAAAACCGATAAGGAGTATCGATAAGAGCTATAGGCTAGTATCGATAAAAGCCTAATGATACCCATTCATAAATACATATACGTTATGATGTGATGATGTGGACCTTTGAGTAATAAGTTGAGAACCGCTGCTTTAGAGGATAAATAAGTTGTTGTCTGTTTAGAAAAATAAGTACCCCTATTTTTTCTATATGTTTATGAAATGTATTTGTGATTTACAAAAATTAGTCTGGATATGAATATTTATTTTGTGTGTGTGTGTGTGTGTGTGTGTGTTTCTGTGTGTATTAGCTCTTACAGCATTCTGGATGTCTATGGCGCCGTAGTATCCAGGGGGAGCGCCGTTGGCAGTGTTCTACAAGCACAAACAGAGAAATGAATGAATGAATGAGCAAATCTACAAAACAAACAGGAGGGAGGGAACAGAGAGAGAGAGAGAGAGAGAGAGAGAGAGAGAGAGAGAGAGAATGAAGTGAGCTGAAGGATCTTTTCCACCTCCTCCTGTTTGAAATCAAAATAACATATTGTACAAAGCTGAAGTACATCAGCTCAAGTATCAACTCTAAGTTAAAGAGGTGAGAATTATACTCACAGCAGCTTCGACTTCTGTAGATTCCCTGGAAGACAAAATAATCACATCATGATGAGGACACTTTTAAACTAGTTGGTTCAAATGTGTTGGTGAACTTAAGATGCAGAAATCTTCACTCACGTGGAGTCTGTGTCCTTGTCTTTCCTCCGACCTGGGATGCCGAATGGTTTTCTCTTTCTGGGTTTGGCACCTTAATACAAAAACAAATCATCTTCAACCATTGATTAAAAAAACGACATTACATCTGCTCTTGATCCCAATATCGAAAATATGAGTTTTAATGTCTGATGCTTTAGTGAAATGCAACTTGCAGTGTATTTCTTGTATACCAATTTTAGTTTATATACTACTACTACTATGTATTTTAGCTCTATACACTCTATATACGGTATATACTCTACTTACTATTTTATAAACTGTTTACACATATATATATATATATATATATACAGTATATATATATATATATATATATATACCGTTATATTACTTCTATACATACTACATCCTGTTTACATTCAGCTTATCCATTTGAAATACTGCCTTCCACAAATTTATATGTACATTACTTATTTCATATTATATGTTAATATTTAAGCCCTACATTTTAAGTTGCACTATTTTTTTTTTTATCTTTGATTCTCATTTTGCTTTTACTTGTGTGATTTATTAGAGCTGTCAATCGATTAAAATATTTAAACGTGATTAATCGCATGATTGTCAATCACACATTTTTTAATCTGTTCAAAATGTACCTTTAAAGGGAGATTTGTCAAGTATTTAATACTCTTATCAACATGGGAGTGGGCAAATATGCTGCTTTATGAAAATGTATGTATACATTTATTACTGGAAAGCAATTAACAAAACAAAACAATGACAAATATTGTCCAGGTACTGCATTTAGCATAGAAAATATTGTAATAAGACGTACCTTCAGTGGCAATAGCTGTATTGCACTCCTCAAACTCAATGGGTCCTAATGAGACAAAAAAACAAAACTTTTAGGTTCATTTGGCACGGAAAGGGTCAACGACCCACCGCTGTGAATGCTGTGAATGTACATCA
This sequence comes from Sebastiscus albofasciatus, assembly GCA_916701655.1. Lineage (NCBI taxonomy): Eukaryota > Metazoa > Chordata > Actinopteri > Perciformes > Sebastidae > Sebastiscus > Sebastiscus albofasciatus. Next base: position 31,691 of record CAKAOI010049936.1, read on the forward strand.
CGCAATAATCACACACACACATACACACCACACAGATACACAACACGCAGTCTGGCGTGCCATACAGAGTGTGTATACAAACAGGGCCGGGCTGGTCCCAGAGGGCAGACGGGGTCAATAGCCGAGTCAACTGTGTGTCTGGTGGCCCTCGCAGAGATGTGACACTCCCTCCTGGGGACGCAGAGCGCTTCTCTAGTCTCCACATACTAAACCCCGCCTGGGACACGAGAACCACCACCACCACCACCACCACCAGAAACCAGTTCTATATACCACAAGATTCTCGTGCTCGTGGCAACCAGCAGGTACGAAGACGAGATGTAACTAAACCTCCCACACGGGACACGCAAAGTCACTAACCCTATTACAATAAGACAAACAAGTCCCAGATTACATGCAGCGAAGTGTTTAAAGCCACACGGACAAATCTGCTCTCAGGCTTAAAGAGATGCCCTTCTCTCTCTGGCATGCAAAAGATGCCCAGAAAACAAGAACAGACCATACATGATACAAACAAACAAACACACACACGAACTAGAGCTGCACGTTATGGCCAAAATGATAATCGGGATTATTTTGATGTTGGGAAAAACTGACATTTCAATATTTTTTTCTGCGATATATATTGCAATATGAAAAAATACAGGAATATTTACCCTACCCCTTTTGTTAGCTACATTTTAAAGTTAAATGCTTCAATCTGGTGCACTTTGAGAGTAATACAGGCAACATTAAGAGCCAGATAAACAATTTTATGCTAATTTAATCATAAACACATTGGTTGTATAGATAATATCTATACCCAGAAGTGAAGCTAAAACAGCTCGATCACCATCTGGTGGCGAGCTGTTTAGCTGGCTGAGTTTTCTATGAACAGAACGTGCATTTTAAACGTCAATATCTCAGGCGATCATGTTCATTTAAAGGTCCCATATCGTGCTCATTGTCAGGTTCATACTTGTATTTTGTGTTTCTACTAGAACTTGTTTACATGCTGTGATGTTAAAAAAAAAACTTTATTTTCCTCATACTGTCTGCCTGAATATGTCTGTATTTACCTTCTGTCTGAAACGCTCCGTTTTAGAGCATTTCAACGGAATTGTAACGGAATTACGTTGCTAGGCAACAGTTTGGGTCCATGTTTACTTCCTGTCAGCTGATGTCATTTACATACACTACAACCCGGAAATATTACATTAAAACCGTATAATAGTCTAAATATTGTATATTTATGACATCACAAATGGACAGAAATCCTGACGGCTTGTTTCAAACGCACCATTTCTGAATACGGGCTGTGTGTATTTCTCCGTATATTGAACGTTTCAATACTTTCACAGTATTTAAACAGCACTTAAACCTGCTTTATACTATAACAGACATGACAATCTCACTTTTCACAATATGGGACCTTTAATTGTGGTAAGCCAAACTTGTGATCGCGATTAATATTCACTTGATTGTGCAGCCCTAACATGAACATACAAAGCTCCTGAAATAATCCTAGCAACCTTGATTAACAGATTGAACTAACACAGTCGAATCCATTCCAGCCAGCAGCTATAATATCACTTGGAGGACAACCAGCCATGGATTTATCTTTACAAAAAACAACAACATTCAGATCCATCATTCAAAACGATGAGAAAGAAACAACAGAGTTCACACTTAATTTAATGCTCATCAATTATACACATTTACCTCGGAGGCCCTGCGCTCGGACTGTCACGCTTCACGTGTGCCTCCGGAAACATTTATGGAGGCTTTTCAAAAAGGGGACGGCGCTTTAACATACACATGCTCACACGCACACACACAAACACACACACAAACACACACTGGAAGCTGCAGGAAAACCAGAGGCAGAGGCGTGCAATGAGTGTGCATGTCAATCAGAGGAATTCAGGAGGTTAGGCTGTTGGTGTTGGTGTTGGTGATTTTATTATCTATTAGAAAGAGTGACACTTCAGCTAAACAAACTGTGTAATGTCTGTTAGTCCGATGAGTTTAAACACTACAGTGTATTTGTATTCTTAAAATGCATGACCTGGAAGTCATGCAGTCTGTGTTTGCTATCAGACCAGATAGACACAGATATAACTAGAAAGCTTAATAGCTTGCAAGACGAGCAGGAGGGAGAGAGAGACCCTCTGGCAATATTTCCGATACACTAACATGCCTTGACCTGAAAACAACAAAGCTAATGATATTTTAACTCAAAACGTATACAGCAGCAGCAGTCCGTCGCGCTCTCCCCAGAGGATGCCAGTCGCGAGCAGAATTGACGCATTGTTTGGCGTGTGCAGCGCCGAGTGAAGCGCAGGGAAGCGGCGAGTCACGAGAGGCATGCATCACGCCAAGTGAAGTGGATAAAGTACACCAATGACCGATCTACTCTACTGTGCAATATCAGGCCTCTTCACCGCCGGCGAATACACAGCGACGGCACGAACGACTGTTTGTGTGTGTGCGAGAGGGAGTTTCATGCCAATCAAAACAAAATTGGCATGCTCATTCAAGAACTTTCTCTCATGGAGGAGGAAGTGAGTAATTTCATCGGACATAAAGCAGGTGAGAATATTTTTGAGGTGTACCTTTCCCAGGAGAGGAAGCTCATGATCATTATCATCTTTAATTAAACGCATCACTTGGAGGTATTGTCAAACAAAAGTAATGAAAAAGGAACCCAGAAAGGGGGGGAAATTACTGGAAAATTACACATTGTGCTCCTTATTCAAGCTCTGGGATGTTTAACAAAATGCTGTGGGTCTACGTAAAGGCCCTGGCAGAGCAGGAACTCTTTGCCGCTGGCATCCTGCGATTGCATCTGACAATATTTATGCACACCAACTGCAGAAAAAGTCCAAACACCAGACACATGAATATTACCTAAATCTGGGCAGACATTAGGAACTGTTTAAACATCTCCTAAACAGACAGACGACTTTGTTTATACAGGGGAAGATGTTTCTTTTCTTTCTACTCTCTGTGAGGGAAGCATGCAGTCACGCATGAGCGGAGAATGGTTTTTTAAATTGCATATGCTTCACATGGCACTGGGAGTGGGAGAGGGTTGGAGGGGGGGTTTGCGTGTCTGGCCCACCGCCAGTTGACAGCTCAGCTGGATATCGTTGAACACTCCGAACCCCCCTGCCTCGCAGCGTGTCACTTTGGGATTGTTTCCGCAATAGAAAGTTTATTCAACCTCTCTCTCTCTAAAGGCACTGGACCGGCCATCCGTTCAGCTATTTAATCAGGGGACAGACAGGTTATTTTTCTGACAGGGCCGGGGCTGCTGCGCAATCCCTAATGAACAGCTTGATACAAGAGGAATTTTCTGACCGTTTTTTTAGCCTCAATTAATTCTGCTGTCCAAACAAATGAGGGCCACCACTCCTTGGACACAGCGTCTGGATACAGGGGTCACCGTTTGTGTACACACAAACACAGCAGAGGTGAAGCCTTTGTGCCTGTGACCTCCTGACGTAATGTAGTCCAAGTACAGGGACTATAGCGAAGTAATTGGATATTTACGACACATTAGATTTTACACACTGATTGATTTCAGTAAGAGTCGAAGCTTCGGAGCTACTACGATCACTGCGAAGAGTAACTAACTATGAATGAATGAGCTGTGAGTGTGAGGGAGGTGAGGGGAGTCTGAGGAGTATTCCCTTGATTATTGTGGCATGGCAAAGTTTACACAAGAGTCATTGTTGAGCTCTGACCTCCTGAAAAGGTTGGTTCTGCCTGCTTAGTCTGCGAGCACAGCAAAGCCCCCAGTGTGTCACATGCTTACTGGAATGCCAAGCCTGCCTACCTTTACAGCAGATTACTATGATTGACTCTGATGGCCTTCTCTTACTTCTAATTGCCCCTCTCCATACAGCCCTACCCGCCCCAGCAGGCAGAGGGCCCGCTCCCCGGACCTCTCATTTATTTACGCACAACACAAACACTCATTATTAGAATAATAAAAACGTACCTGGTCTTTCCTTGCCCGTTCCTTTGCTCTCTGCCAGTTTGAGTATTAAGCTCTCCACTGAGGTGTTCTCGATGTTCCTCACAAATTCATGGTGGACCTACAAAAATCAAAAACAAGAAATCAGATTTACTGACAGTTGCCTTCACTTGGAATTTAAGAGACTGGTTGGAGAACGCCCGAGATGACGTCCTCAAATATTTTGTTTCGTCCACAACTCAACAGTTTTCTGTCATAGAGGAGTAAAGAAACCAGAAAATATTCACATTTAAGAAGATGAAATCAGAATTTTGACTTCTTCTTCTTAAAAAAATGACTCAAATAGATTAAATTATCAAAATAGTTGCCTATTATTTGAATAATTGACAACTAATCGATGAATCGTTGCAGCTCTAATCACATGTATTGACTCATTTAATTAACTCTTTTTTTATTTAAAGGATTCTTTGTCTATTTGATTTAAAAATGTCAATTTAGATTCATTTGAAAATATTCAAGCACAATAAGATCTGCACAATTTTAAATGTTGATGAATATAAAAGACATTTTGAGTATCATGTAGCTGCTTTAAAATGTATATATATAAATGATACACATACAATACATTTATTTGAATCATCTCTAGTAGTAGAAGTTGGGTGTCACTATTTTCATTGTCGATTTCTCGATTTATCGATTAGTTGTTTGGTCTATAAAATGTCAGAAAATGTTGACCACAATAATGTAACTCCTGTAAATTTTGAAGATTTTTTGCCAAGTTGCTGGTGTATGATTTATTATTTTAATAATAAACAACAATTAAATAAATGTATATCTATGTATTTATTTGTTACATTTCATTTTACAAAGATAGGAAAGCAATGCTAAGTCAAGCCTGATGTTGCCTTACACATAACAGAATGATCCCAGTCACTTCCACTTCACTTTAACACTGGTATCGGATCGGTACTCGGTATCGGCCGATACCCAAATCCCAGGTATCGGTATCGGGCCTGAAAAAGTCGGAGCGGTGCATCACTAGAATCTGGTGAATTTTAGATCCATTTAGTGTTAGGTTTAAGAATTTACACCTCATTTATATTCACCGCAATCAATTAATGAAAACGTTTATTTTGGGCCATTTACTGTGGTCAAATTCTCTTAGAGGAAATGTAATGACTGCCAGCACTCGACACTTGACAGAGGTGTTTAACCAAGTGAGATTAACTACACAGCCCAGCGCTGGCAGCTCAGACACTTTCTGACTCACCAGCAGAGATGGAACAACACTTAGTAAATATTGTATTGCGGCTTGTCGTGCTCTGAGCCCCACTACAAGAATTAGATCTTTTTCATTTGTTGGTGACGTGAAAGTAAAATAAAAAGTTTGGTAACGGTGATAAAATGTTTATTATTAAATGCACAGACCGTATCCAATCAGCTACATACATTATAGAATGTGTTAAAGCTGCACTGAGTGAGACTCTTTGAGCTGGAGGAGACGTACAAATCCACCCCAGTCGCTCAGCAGTTCGTGAAATATTCATTTTTTTTCGTGATGGTCTGCACGAAACCAATTCGTATGTAATCCACGTAATTGTGAACCGGGAGTATAAAGAGCGGCTAACACCATGTAGGGAGGAGGTCAGGGTGGATGTCAAAAAACATCAGACTTTTGCCCGGGAGACTGTGAAACCACAAGTCAAAGTTGATTTATTTGACACGTAACTTCCGTACTTAAGTTATGCCACTTTCGGAGTCATTTTAACCCAAACCACGATCTTTTCCTAAATTTAACTAAGTAGTTTTTTTGCTTAAACCTAACCAAGTAGATATTTTCCTAAAGCTAACTAAGTAGTTTTTGTCACGTAACTTCCATACTTAAGTTATGGCACATCTGGAGTTATTTTAAAACCAAAAGGGAACGGAAATTGACACGTGCGTCACTAGTTGCTGGACGTTCGTAGGAAAATTATGAAAAATACGTTGTTGAAAGTCATGCTGAGCATCACGAAAAATTCACATCTATGGACACAAATGAAATAGACACAATTTTGTGACTACTTCACGCCGTGAGATTGTGTTGACAAATCACTACGCCGTGTTGATTATGTTGTTTTGTCGTCAAAGTTTAACAGCCATGTGCTGTAGTCAGGAAGTGTTTCTCCACTTGCGTTAGTCTATACTGTACACACCAATATGTTCACTTGTTTTGTGCACTAGTAAATATTTTATCATCGTGACTGATGCAACTAAAATGTTCATCCCTATTTGGGGGAATTGCACAGAGTTCAGTTATTGTTGTTGACTGTTTTGTTTTCAGTTATGTCATACCGTACAAGCACGGATTAGTGTCACGTGTTGGGTGTGATTTGTTTTATGACGTACAGGACGGGAGCAGTCTGTTGCTGTTAGTTCTCCCTGTAACTCACGCTCCTCAGTTTATATTTATAACATTTATTTAATAATAATTGGCCTGTGGAGACATACTGTACTTTACTGTGAGTGATTCTATTGTGTCAGGTTGAATCATTGTTGTTGGCACCGTGGTCTGCTGATGCCCTTTGGGCAGTATCAGAGGAAGGATAGTGTTTGTTTGCTTGTTTGTTTTGGATGTGCATGTGTGCTTGTGTGTTCAGTGAAGGGGAAGTGAAAGCGATGTATGGGCATGGGGATGAAGAACAGCGGCTGACTGTGCCATCGCACTGAACCATTTAGATGTGCGTGATACTGTAAGCGCAGAGTGGCTCCGCTATCATACAAACACACACGCAAACACACACAATATGTGTCTGCCCCCCAGGCCCCTGTGGCGAGGTGGAGTGCATTAGCCTTCTGTGCCCTGGCAGGAGAGGATGTTGGGAGGGGAGGGGAGTGGAGAGGAGGGGAGGGGAGGGGAGCCGCGGTGAGGAAGTATGCTCGGTGCAGCACACGCGATCTGTCAGGTGCTGCTGCCATGACGGAGGGCAGTAATGTCATCAACCTGCGTGCCCCGCTCGCCTCTCTCTCTCACACACACACACCTCGTCCCGTGGAGGCTTTGGACCACATGCTCCAAACATGCATCTGCCTTCAAGGGATCCTCCCACACACTCACGCTCACTTACAAAAACAAACACAGCACGCAAACCTAACAGACACACCTGCCCTTATGCGAGTTCTTCCTGCTCATATTTGAACTTAATACGTCTATATATGGTGTTTTCCCTTTCTTTACTTTCTCCCTCTCATCCTCTCTAACCCTCTTATCCTTCATGCCCACTGAGCTGATATTGGCTCAGCCTCGTCTCAAAATACCTGCGAGGTTGATATGATTGCTTCTTGATTTTAGTGACACCTTCGGTTACAGGTCCCCTTTGCTTCGGTTTCATGCTCCGCGCTTCCCTGCAATCACCTGTCTCTGGTTAGTTTAACACCCCTGGACTGACAGCAGCTCCATCACTGGACTCAACTATTGGGAAAGCGATTCCCTCGTACACCAGTCAAAGTCACGACTAACTCCTCTGTTGACCTGGTGGGAGCAGAGTTGTCTCCTCCGATAAAGAGATACGTGTGGAGTCCTCAACTGTTCCTGTTCACCTGCCAGCGAGGAGCCTCACCGGAGGTGTAACACACAACCCCAGATGTGCATGCCTCTTTGCAGGCACTTTGACCATCCATTAGAAGATGCTAATGCGGCTACAAGTCCCTCACCAGCTTCCCACCGATGAACACTGCCAGCTGTGTTCAGTGATGACCAGCCTAATTGGAAGCACCACGGCTGTTGACTCTCTATTAGTGCTCCACGATTAAGGCCAAAATGATAATCATGATTATTCAGATCAATATTGATGTCATGATTATTCATTGATTTTAGCAACAACATATTTTTATTGCACTTTCACATTAAAATAAACACTGTTTTCACTTCCATGCTGTGACATTGCAATGTTCTTTCTGCTATATATATATATATATATATATTGCAATATGTAAAAATACAGGAATATTCACCCTACTTCTTTTGTTAGCTACATTTTAAAGTTAAATGCTTCAATCTGGTGCACTTTGAGAGCAAAACTGGCAACATTAAGAACTAGATAAACACATTTATGCTCTTAATTTAATCATAAACACATTGGTTGTGTAGATAATATCTATACCCAAAAGTGAAGCCAAAACATCTCGATCACCAGCTGGTGGCTGGCTGTTAGTTTAGGAAGTGCTTGATTTGATTTGCTGCAGAGTTTACTATGAGCATGAACGCGCATTTTAAACATCAAATATCTCAGGGGATCATGTTCATTTATTTGTGGGAAGCCAAAATTGTGATCACGATTAATATTCGATTAATTGTGCAGCCCTACTTTCTACGGTCGCCAAAAGATATTCCTCTCTCTACCATGTAGTTGCAATAACAGATGTTATAATGGTTGATGTCTATGAGGTAGTAATATATCTTTAAATCACATATATTTGATGTTATATCAAGAAAAACATTGATTTCTTAGTAAGTAATGTTATTGATACCATGACTGACTTTCTACCTACAGTAAGCTACTAAGAACTTACTGATCATTGCTCCTTTGATAACTGTAATGTACTTGTTTACCTCCAGCTTATCTGCACTCCCTTTGCACACACATCACATTCAACCATAGAAAACCACAGAAGAGGTTTTGTTTACTTTCATTGTAGTAATTCTTCACTCTACTCTTGTATGCAGCACTAATCTGAGATCAGTTTATACATTTGTAAATTTACTTTATCAGGAGTCTAAGTAATTGTCATTGAAAAGATTCATTTGGTTATAAAAATATGATCGAAGAAACACATCAGTTGGACAAAATGCAAGAATAATAACTGTAATAACCGTTTGCTGCTCAAAGAAAATAAAGGCTTAAAGAAATGGTTGCACAAACAAGTTCAGAGTGTGTGTGTGTGTGTGTGTGTGTGTGTGTGTGTGTGTGCATGTCTAACTAAAACAGCACTCACAATATTCTATATTTTAAATGCAACTATATGCAAATGTATGATTTTGTCTGTGCGTCTGCTTGTCAGTATGAATGCCTGTGGGCTCGGTGACTAAGCACAATGTTGCAGAGATAAAACCGGTCCCAGCCTCCTTCGCCCTCCTCCCTCCCTCTTCCTCTTCTTCTCACCTCACCCTTATGTGATAATAAAAATCCCTCACAACCTGGTGTGAAGAGGATTTATCACCAAATCACTATTTCTTGCAGGTTTTTCTGGCCTGGAGAGACTGGCCACTTCAGGCTGTATCTGAATGTGTCTCAGCAACAGGCAGCAGCTCTGCCCATCTCTCCCTCTCAGGAGCAGGAACTGTGCAGGAACTGTGGGGCTGAATAACCTGCGGTAGCCTGTCTCTCCACATTCTTTCCAACTTGCCGCACGAGCTGCCGGCTGGACTGAGATGCTATAGGTGGAGCTGCGTCGCCCTCTACGGGCAATAGGAGAACTACAGCAGCAGCAGCAGACGAATGAGAACAGAGCAGCAGATTGTAGTTAAGAGTTATTCTGTGTGGCGCTGGTAAGTATGATTGCCGAATAAATAAATGAAAAGAAATCTCTGTTTAACGTTAAATACTGATTAATTTAGTGTGAAGGATGTTTGAAAGCCTTCACAATTGGACTTGATGCCATTTTCCAGAAACAAACAAAGACTTCGCAGCACTTTCTAACCATCAGACGCGGTTATTTGGCAAGTGTTTGGACTTGTGGAGGTGTTTTAGATAGGCTGAGAGGGAGTTTTGATCAGTTTTTAATTGCCTGGCATAAAAGGCTGAATGGACCATTTCCTGGTTCTCAGTTAAACGATTAGCGAGATCAAAGACGACACTAATTGATATGACACACAGTGAACCCAATGAGCAGAGCCTCAGGTCAACAAGACACCTACTCCACCCACAGGAATGTTTCAGAGTATGTACGTGTGTGTGTGTGGTGTGTGTGTGTGTGTGTGTACACACTCACCTCTCCTATTTGAATGTGTGTTTCGTCGACGGACCGCGAGTACGACTGAATGATCTCCTTCATGTGGAGGATGTGGTTTTCTTCGATGTCTTGGAATTTCTGTAACACGGGGCGAGGGAAAAGTTAAAGCAACTTGAAATTATCTGCATGCAAACAAATGTGCATGGTGGTGTCAGCATCATGAAACCAAAAGAAGTTCAGGACAAAATGCAGCCTAGGAAACATCACTTCCTTGTTTGGTCCCAGCCACTTCCTTTGTGTCTGTTTGGGTGGTCTGTGGCGCTCACTCACACACACACATATATAGCTCCTTTCACAAGATGTCAACATTGACTGGGGGGGGGAGGGGGGGGTTTCGTTTTGGCTTTGAGCAGCAGTATGGAGCAGATCACAGCTTTAAATGCTCGTATTTACTTCCGTTTAAGTCTCTGGGCTTCTGAGGTTAACCAAAAAGAATGAGTATAAATAATCATAAAGGGGAAAAATCAAAGTGAGGACGCAGAGGAAGATCTAACCACAAACACACAGATAAAGAGCCACTTACTCCTGCATCTACACTACAGAGACCTGCACACGCAAAGAAGACTGTACTTTTGTCACGATAACAGCTAGCATACGCTCACACACGCAGACAAAGAGAACACACATGTAGGAGCCCCAGTGATGTCAGAGAGCACATGTGTTCAGTGTTTATAACTCATGTCCACATGTGCTGCGTTTGAGATGAGCCGTAGACTGTGATCCCGGGGAAGCGAGAGCTGCTGCTGCTGCAACTCCGCTTTCTCTTGGGGGGAAAACAAAAAAAAAAAAAACCGGCTAACTGGAACCAGTTCTGGTGGCGGAGCTGCTGCGGTGCGGGAGGATATGGAGGCCAAAGTCTGTTGATCTGATTTTAATTTGGAGTTTATCTAATCAGTCCGTCAGATGGATCCAATCAGGGCTTTTCCACAACGATTCCGTTACAGAGGAAAAAACACAATCTGGAGATGATACAGGGCCCGAAACGTGGAACACACACACACACACGGGACTGACAGATTACACAATGAAAGTGTTGCATACCACAGAGACTAGACAGAGCACATATATCTCATTAAAGCACATCCGCACAGAAGAGAGAAAATCACAATACCTGTGCAGTTTCTGCCATCTTCTGTTCAAACTCGGACTTGGCGGCGGCATATTTCTCCACATACGACTTGTAGGTCTCTGTGGCTTTTTTGGCTTTCACTCCAGCCTGCCAAACATAAACAGACAGATAAATGGCTATCATCAGTTTATGTACGATACACACAAGCGCCCTCTGTTTTCCAACATCAACTGACAAAATCAGCAAGAAAAAACCGAGCTCCGCTTCACATCTGAAGGCTTTTGGGGTTAAAGTTTCTGTACAGACCGGAGTGTTAAAGCACTTCATCATGCCTTATTACCATACCATGACTACGTGGGTTTGTGTACGCATGAATGTGACCTCCCACCTTGTCCACATCTCTCTGGGTGGCCCCCTCTTTGCGGAGGCGCTCCTGCTCCACGGTTTTTGCGTTGTAGATCTCCTTGGACTTGTGCAGAGCCTGAGAGGTGGTCTGGATGTTCTGCACGGCCTCCAGGGTGGACGCCACCTCTTCTTTTGTCTGACAACACACAAACATCACGTACAGGAACTCCGTTAACAACAGGCTGAATAATGTGTCCCATTGCTCTGCTAACTATGGAGTTGATTTTTGTATAGTTAAACATAGAGCTGCACGATTCTAGCCAAAATGATAATCATGATTATTTGTATCAAAAATTGAGATCAGATCAGAGATTTAAGGGACAACAGATATTTTTTACTGCACTTTAACATTTAAATAAACAGACTGCTTTCACTTCCATGTTGTATTACGTTCCTTCCTTCCTAATGTACAACAATTTGCATAAAAAAAGACTGATCCTTATTCACAGTACGTCTCCTAGAAGCAAAATAAAATTGTACCAAAACCCTTTGCTCAAACTTAAATAAACAGAGCACTGCTTTCACTTTCATGTGCAAATCTTTGCATCAAAATAAGACTTAAAAATAAGGTTCTTCACCTGAGATTAGTGCATTTTCATTCAAATGAGTAATATGCAGTATATTACTCTTCTACTCTCGACTGCACCCGCAACATTTACTAAAGCTTTTCACAGGCTGCCGCTACACTATATTAATATTATTAATATATTATTATATACTACATTATAAGTATTTACTAATGATTACAAAGTTATTTGTAAACCTTTAAGAAATTGTATAAACATTACATAGATAGATATTTATAAGGATTTGTTAAGGGTTAATAATTGGTTTGTAAAATATCTATAAACATTATTTAGATGGCAACTGATGATTGTAATACCTTGTTAAATGATTAATAAATACTATATTAAGCATTTCTTAAAAGTTTACAAATCATTTGGTAATCACTAACAAATACTTAATATAGTATATGAATGTTATGTGTGCAACAATAAACTGTTAATAGATAGCATATTAATCAGGATGTAATTGTTATCGTCTCTTATCAGCTATCATACAATATATAATGTATAAACTAATTATTTCATATTACACAAACTACTCATAACAGAAGTTATAGAGTTACTAATAATTAAAAAACATAATTTATAATGTCAATGTTTGTTAACAGTAAAATAACTAAGTTTAATTAACTATCAATTTACCATCTATAAATGATGGTTATTATAAAGTGTTACCTAACAGAATACACAATTACGACTTGTCCTTGAATCCCCTTGTTTATTATGACTTAATGATGAAATAACAGACACTATTTCAGTGTAGACGGAGCTCCTTTATTGCTCTAGTAAAACGCTATTGCAGTCGCTCGGTTTCATGTGACACAGAACTGTTGCACGGTGCAGCAGGAAGCGGTTAAAGCTATACAGTCGCTGTTAAAAACGCTATAAGACTGTTCTTAATAGACCACATTTGCTCCATCTGTATAGCTCCTCACACCGACTTCCTTGAAGGGCATACAGAGAGAAATATAATGAAGGGGTAATGACAGTGGCCACACAGTTCGCTTGGTCGTTTGTTTTACTCATCATCATCTCTGAACCGTCTTTGTTACTCATTCTGACACATTTATGGTTTAATGCAAACATCAGTGGAGTTAACAAAATAAATTATGTACACATTTTGAGCAGCCACACTCCAGGATGGCTGTTTATTTTGTGTTATTCACACCGTTTGACTACAGTCTGCGCCGTATCGGCAAGTTAGCCAAGAAACACAACGCGGAGAGGAGCAGGGAGTGTTGGGGAAGTGACGGAGAGACACTGTGACAGCCTTTTTGTCATGCTGAAAGCACAGACATAACTCCACTGATTCCAAGCTCCTATTTTACTTTGTGTTCTGTGGCTTCATGCATGAGATATGAGCTGCTGGTGTGTTTCAGCAGAGAGGAGACATAGAGGTGTAGAAAACACTTCATAGAATAACACGGCACGCTATGGTTTCTCAGGATGGAATCAACTATTGAGCTAAACTCTTATACTGTGATGTACACTTTATATAGATTTGAATTGCATGTTTTCCAGCCCTTTGTAGTTCCTGTTTCCGTATACTAGCGTTACTTTTTCCTCCGGATACTTTTATTGGTCGCTAAGACTTTGGAGAGGCTTTATTAAGTCACACAGTTGAGCCCCATGAGGTTGCGTTTATACTATTGCTTATTTATTATTTTTGTCTTTACTTATTTATCTGCCTCATGGTACGTGTCCACAGGGGCGTTATTTATCGTGAGGGGACGCGACGCTTCCCAACATTGGACGCTTGGTGTGCTGTCCCTAGAAACAAGGCACTCGGCTCCTGATTGGACGAACGCTTTCCCGCCGTTGGCTGCTAGTCCCAGCTTTCAAACCGGAACCAGTACGGAGGCTCGTTTGGAAACTTTCTTCTCTAATTTCACGTAAATAGTTCACTGAAATGTGTTTCTGAAAACATTTGAGGCAAGAAATAACCCATGCAGCTGCTGAATCTGTCTTTATTTTGGATCGACAACGTTTAGTTTAAAAGATTATCGGGAGTTTGGAGAGGCGGCGAATCGCGTTGGACGCTTGTGATTTGCATAAAGTAGCCAGGACCTCAACTTTATGCAAATAAGGAGCGGGCGCCTTGACACCTAGTCTCTCGAATCACGACGCCACGCTACCAGAATGCATTGCGCGGCTGCTTGCATAGACAATGAATGGGGAGCGTGGAAAGCACGGAGCCTGTGGACACGTACCGTCATGCTTATTTTTATTTTTATTTCACTTCATTTTACTTTACATTACTGTATTTTATGTGACTAGGTCACATGACCCCTGATCAGATTTTAGATTTGAACACCTGTTCTCACCCAACGACACACCCTGATGAGGACTTGTTGAGTCGAAGCGCGTTGGTGGGTGTTATCTATGTCTTAATAATGATTTAATGCACAATCAGAGTGCCTCGGATGTCTAATAAGCTGGACAGTCACCTTTTTTTATTTTTATTCAGCTATTAAACCATTCATTTTTCTTGTGGAGCGTTGACTTTCAAACCGGCCGTTTGTCAGCTGATCGGTCATGCCGATATTTCGACTCATATATCCGATTTTTTACCAGTGAAATTTACACACATGCTGCGTGATGGTTTTGCGGAGCACACACAGCGGCACAGACAGTAACGCTGAGGTTTGTTTTGAGTGAGAGAAGGTCCTGTAACTTTGTAAGTTACAGTTAGTAAATGTAAGTTATTTAATAGTCTATGTCTTATTATGAACATACAACCCTCTCTTAGTCGACTAGTTGACTCATCGGTCGTTTTAGTTTTAGTCCACTAAGATTTCTTTCGTCGATTAGTCATTTTTTATGTTTTTTTTCATGCTTAATGACTCATTTCCAAGAAACTTATGAGCACATCTCTGGTCAATTATAGTTCTTAGAAAGAAACGAAATAGAAATTGGCCAAAAAAATTGCAAACGGTGCATCTCTAGTTTTTGTACAGTTGCTTGTGTTAAAGACATCAGTTTCCTAAAGTTTCCTTATTCTCCGTCTCCTCACCTTTTTGTGTGCTTTGGCCTGCTCGTCCACATACTTCTGAACCTCCTTTATAAGTTCCTGTAGTTTCCTCACTAGCTCCATGTGACAGCTGGCCAGCTTCTCTGTTGAGGTCTTGAACACATCCCACACCGGAGCAAAAGTCCTGGGATAAAAGACGACGATGATCAGACCCTCTTACATTCATTCATACTGGTGCTCTTTACTTCAGACAACTAGACAGCTGTTTACACTCACCCAAGCTGAGAAAAGTTGCCAGCTGACTTAGCCAGTTTGGTCATCGACCTGGCGTAGGCCTCTTCAATAGTACTCCTGGGACAGAGCAAAAGAGAGGACTAGTTAAATCATTAGAAATGATCACAAACAGAAGTTTCATCAACGCCAAGATAACAATTCGACCTTTAAAACCCTTTTATAGTATGACAAAGTTTTTCCAAAGTATGTGCAACTACGTTATGGCTCCAATAGGGCATGCCACTAAACAAGTGAGGATCCCAGCCAAAAACACTCACTTAGAAATTTGCAACATAAATGTTTGACCACATGCGCTGTGTGTGGGCAAATAAACGTGGTTTGGCTTGTGATTTGTTCATAAACCTCATGTCGAAGCTGACAGAGTATGAAAGCCGGTGTTTGAATCCCCTGCTTCCCTCAATTTCCCTTTTTTATTCCTCCGTTCTGCAGCAAAGTGACAGGAGTAAAAAAAAGAAAAAAGAAAAGAAAAGCTGCGGCAGTGTTATAGTGAAAGCCTGAATTATGCATGTCTCATTTAGCCAGCCTCTCTCTGCAGTCACGTCACAGGAGCAAGGTCAGCCAGGGGGAAACAGGACAAACGTGCACTCACACACTCACACAAATCCATCATAAACACACACAGGTACACACTGGCAAACATCCAACAGAGCACAACAACACGGAGCTATAGTCCCACTTCTACATCTTTGTGTGAGCCCAGAATAGCAGTTTATTTTTAAACGTTAGCATGTTGTAAAAACTGACAAAGTGCCAGGGGAAGCCTCCGCCTTTCAATAAAACCATACAAAAACTTCTTAGTGTTTATATTTCTGGACTAGATCTTCAGAAAGTTGAAGTTTAAACTGTGTGTTGTGCACTGCAGAGGCATTATTGTTCTTCACAGCTCTTCTTCTGTTAGTTACACAAAGCTTTTGACCTCACATTCAGGTGTGCACATGGCCAGACCACTTCTCAACGTGAACTTTGACTTGTTCCTTGTTTCCGGTTTCATGTGTTGTATGTTGGAGGTTGTATTTTATGTTTGTTACCACATACTGTTTGGGCCTGAACTCCGTTACCTCAATGTGATGTTAAAGGGATAGTTCGGGTGTTTTGAAGTGGGCTTGTATTACTGGGTACTTATCCATAGTCAGTGTATGACCTACAGTAGGTGTATTACCTACAGTAGGTGTATGACCTACAGTAGATGACGGTCGGCACGCCCCCAGTTTGAAGAAGACAAGAGTTATCACACTACTGTGGACGGGGGCAGCAGCAAAACGTATTTTAGTCACCTAGAAGAAAGGCCCACCTAAAATAAAATCAATATCGGTTTAAGTTGACGCTATATTTAGAATATTTTGACATCTTTATTTTGCCGTCAGACAGCTCTTTCTGATGGAGAACTGAACTGAACATGCAACTTATCTATGCTGTTGCTACATATGGAGTCTGGTGGATTTGAAGAGAGCATAGATAAGTCTCACTTTCAGTTCAGTTCCCCGTCAAAAAGAGCTGTCTGATGGCAAGATAAAGTGGTCAAGATATTCTAAATATAGCAACTATAACACTTAAACTTATATTGATTCTTTGAGGTGCCTAAAATGTGTTTTGCTGCTGCCTCCGTACGCAGCAGGACATTACTTTGCTTCCGTGCGGTCACTCCTGTCTGTTTCTCTAAACTCGGGGGCATGCTGACCGCAATGCACAAAAGAAATGACGCAGCTGTTCACAGAAATTGATTGTGACTAGTTATTATAGTAAACTAAAACTGAAACCAAAATGAAAATAGTTTTTTAGTTTCAGTGAAACTACATAAAAACGATATCCTTTTAGGAAAAAGAGAAAAACTAAACTGAAACGATATCGTCTGGTTAAAAAACTAATACAAATAAAATAAAAATGAACATGAAATTCATTTCAGTTTTGTTTTTCTTAGACAAAAACAAACTCAAACTTAATACATAAAAACTAAAACTAACAAACACACTCTGAAAACTAACTAAATGAAAATGAAATTCAAAAGTCAAAACTAAAATAAAATAAAAAAACAATTGAAAATTTAAAACTATTATCACTGAGACAGCTCAAGAAAGATCTTTGACGGCAAAACAAGTAGGTATTACATTTCTTTAAATGACATTTAACTGTCTTTTTGTGAAGTTTATTTGGCAATGAGAGTCCAAAGTCTAAGCCGTTGCCGTCTGACGTTGCATGTGTTGAATCATTTCCTGTAAAGTGGTAAAGTATGTTGTGTTTTTGTGGTACTGTCTGCTACAATGGTATACTTTGTCAATTAGTATGTAGTGCATACTGTATAGAGTTGGTATGTATGGATTCGGGACACGCTGTGGGAGTGTACTAGTATGTGATCTTTGAGTTAAGATTATTTATAGTCTTCTTCAGGTCACTTCTTCAACTGGAGAAGGTCATCTGTTGTCTGAACGTTGCCAGTCATTTCCACTTAAAGAAGAAGTGAGAATGAGACAGCAGTGTGCTGGTATTTTTCCATCTTTCAGTGCAGATAACTGTGACAAAGCAAGTACAAGAGGTTTTAGAGATGTGTGCGTGCTTCTTGGAGATTGCTAATATCATTTTAGCCTAAAAATGCTTTTGGGAGAAGGGAGAGTGCAGTAACAAAGATATTAAAACAGTGTGCAGAGCTTCTTTCTCCACCAGAGGGAGTCATAGTGCAGCTTTTCAGAAGAAAAAAGACATAAAACATCAGTCTGTGAAATGAAAAACCAAAGCCAGCCTGGAAACTTGCACAATGTGAAATGTGAGTTCTGTCTCCTTCATGAATAATGTATTAATTCATTTGTAATATAAACATCATTCCAGCAGACTGCAAAGAGTGTTAATATTTAAGCAAAAGCTAAAAGGTGACTCATTACAACACAATGAGCCTGAACGGTTTAAACAGTGACGGTAAGCTTTATAAGTAGTAGTGCATTGGCAATCATAAGCATCATTTAGCTATAGAAACTCTTCAAAAAGCACATAGTTTTCCTTTGGAGCCCCCCTATCATCATAGGAATAACTGCAGATGTGCTAAAGAAGCTGATTTTCCTTTGGATCGAGCCATAATGTTCATGTCAAATTCCCATACATCTTTCACTAAACACAGTTGATGGATCATATCCTCCACCGAGTGTTATATTAACGTGTCCGAGTGGCTCCGCTGCTGAATTCCAGCGGTCGACCATCTATCATGTGGCAGGTTATAAACACACACCTCTGACACGGTGACGCTAATCTTCATGGAGGTGGGGAGAAGTTGAAAAGAAGCTGTTATTATGGCGTTATCACGCTGCAGGCGCTGAATGCCGGGTTACAGGTGGGTTTAAGCTTCTTTCACAAACAGGTTAAGTTTACATAACATTCACACTCGTTTCCATCTACCTTTAGTCACAACGTTCCACTTTCTGACTGAATTTACTGTTTAGTTTCCTGATAAACATAGAAACCTCCTCTTAAAAGACATTAATAGGTTTGCAACTAACGATTACTTTCAATGTCGATTAATCTGTTGATTATTTTATTGATTAAATGGATTAGTTGTTTGGTCTATAAAATGTAAGAAAATGGTGAAAAATGTTGATCGGTTGTTTTAATGATCAGTTTAACGCCACTAATTTCTTTAACGCATTAACGCAATTCGCGATTTTTAGGTTGTAGCGGACTCAGTTTTAAAGTTAGAGTGAAAGTACTTTGTCGCGAAGGAGGCTAAATAATGCCAAAAAAACCTGCCTTGGCCATTTTCAAAGAGGTCCCTTGACCTCTGACCTCAATAAAGGTGAATGTAAATGGGTTCTATGGGTATCCACGAGTCTCCTCTTTACAGACATGCCCACTTTATGATAATCACATGCAGTTTGGGGCAAGTCATAGTCATTTCATATTTGTTATGCTAAATGCAGCACCGGTGAGGGTTTCTAGTCAATATTTGTCATTTAAGATACATTTTGAACAGAAAAAAGTGTAATTAATTTGCGATTAATTGCGATTAACTATGGACAATCATGCAATTAATCGCAATTAACTATTTTAATTAACAGCCCTAATAATAAAAGATCGATACTTGACGTCCGTGTATTCATATTGCTACGCAAAACATCACGATACTCTGCTGTGTCGATGTTTTCCCCACCCCTAGTTAGAACAAACCCATATTGTGGTTTGAGATGTATGTCTGTAGCAATCAGACACATTGCAGAATGGATTTTAGTTTTGGTCTCAGTTAAGTACTTGGGTGTTACTTAACTACAGGCACAATACAAAGAACTGGAACTGCATGTGCCGACTTGGAAGTATGTTTCCAAGAAAACCACGAAACAGGTAAGACGTGTACTGAAGCACCAAACATAGCAGGTCAATGAGTAACGTGTTGTGTGTACTAATTAACATGTTGTTCACGTGTAGACTAACTGATGTGTATCAAACTACCGTGTCTTACCTTTCTCTGATGAAGTCTGTCAGCTCCTTGGAGGATATTTGGCCATGCTTCATGTTGTGGTAGAGCACATCGAAGCCATTGTTTTTGTCACCCTGTGTTTCAGAAACAAAAATGCAGACAGATTAGTCACCAGAAGAAGTCTAAACAAACAACAGCTCAGGTATTGATCCGACATTACCGTGAAGGCCTTTTCTACCAGCAGCATTCTTATAGTCTGCATAGCTTCCAGATGCATTTGCAGCAGCCTCTGATCAACCATACTCATCTTTGCCATTTTCAGAGTAATGGATGTTTTAGTAATGTTTAAAACCGTGGCAGACTGGTCTAAAGCTCGAGCATACAATGTAAGAGGTCTCTGTTTTCTCGTAACCATGCCACTGGGTAACTGGTGTCCTGTTGCATTGATGCTTTAAAGAATGCAGGTACCTCTGAATTATTAATATGAATGAAAAATGTCGGGTTTACGTTTAAGAAAATACAACATCATTTGGATTCGGATTATTAAATCATGACTAAATGAGGACCAACATTGTTCCACCCCTGTAAACACACCTGTATTTTGTATCTTGTGTATGTTTTTATGGGTGTATCTTTGTAGATGATTTTTTTAAATTATTCTCTGTATATGTTTTCTTTCCTTTTTCTATTTTAAATTTTTTTTTTCTTTTTAGTTGGTGTTGTAAATTAGCGTTTTGCTATAAGCACATAACACAATGCATCTAGTCCTTGAATATTACAGATGTAATGCTACTGTGAAGTCCATATCAAATAAAATAAACTATAATCATAAATGACCATACCCTTATAGTTAGAGTTGCAACTAGTAATTGATTAGTTGTCAACTATTAAATTAATCGCCAACTATTTTGATAATCAATTAATCGGTTCGAGTCATTCTTTTAAGAAATAAAAGTCTAAATTCTCTGATTCCAGCTTCTTAAATGTGAATAATTTCTGGTTTCTTTACTCCTCTGTGACAGCAAACTGAACATCTTTGAGTTGTGGATGAAACAAGACATTTGAGGACGTCATCTTGTGCTTTGGGAAACATTTTTCACCATTTTATAACATTTTATAAACCAAACAACGAATCGATTAATCGAGAAATAATCGACAGATTAATCGACAATGAAAATAATCATGAGTTGCAGCCCTACTAATAGTGCAGTTATGGTGACACCCTACTACTTCTGCTAATGCTGATTATTTTCATACTGCTTATCTAAATACTAAATGATAGTTTACATGGTAAACAACATGCACAGAAAAATAAACAAGACAATAACATAAATAAAACATAAATTGAACTGCAAGTTACGGCAGGAAAAACAATCTCAATGAATTCAAAGACAAATATCACAATAAATAAAAACTGTGCTTAGAGGAACTCTCTCACTCCATTACTAAGCTCCCTCCTGTATTAGAGCTAAACCAATCAATCAGCCAGGCCGACATGTCAATATTAGCTTACTGCAGGCTGTTATGAGCTGTGTGTGTTTTGTGTTTTCTTCCTGCTCTCTCTCTCTCGTGTCTCTCTCCAGGTACCGCCCTGACTGGACACACCGGTGCACAATCTTTCATTAGGTGGGGCAACGTAACACAGACATATAGGTATACTGGATGAGTATATGCCAACCATTAAATAGTTTGTCCACCACAAAGCACTGACAAGTTGATGTTTTCAACTCTATAATGTTCTCATTATGTGTCTCAGATCCAAATCAAGATTGTTTGTCAGCAGTTCCCAACTTATTTTCCTTGAGAGAAGCTGAGCACCTCGTCTTCTCCCACATATTTACTGACGTCATCATCACCCAAAATTTACAAATCCTTGAACAAAGCCCTCAGTTTGTATAAGGTGTTTCAGTGCATGAAATGAGTTAGTTGTTTTTTATTTAATAAACCTTCTTTAATATATATATATATATATATATATATATAAAACTTGTTTTTTTGTTGATCATTA
>CAKAOI010049936.1:53374-95935 GCA_916701655.1 Sebastiscus albofasciatus
TTTTTTGTTGATCATTATTATCGCTTTTATTCTATTTTATTTTATTAAAATGTTATTATTTTAATACAATCTGCTTATTTTGTGTAGTTTCATAATTTTATTTTTATTTTTATTTCCTTGTATTTTATTTATCTTTTATTATTTTAAATACCCATCTTTTATTGCTTTCTTATTCAATGAACTTTTATATTGGTTGTTTTGGTGTGCATTAGTCTCTAAATCCATTTTTAACACTATATGTTAAAGGTGCTATATATATAAATAAAGTTTGATTGATTGATTGATTGAGCTGACTGTCAGCTAAACACCAACAAATATGGATATTTCGTTAGATAATAACGTGATTACATCTATCTTTTTCCAATAGAGTTTGACTTTTGGACTTTACAACACTCTGTGTATATTGTTTCTGACTCGTGTCATCCAAACATTTCCAATAACTCCAGCCAGCACTAGAATCTAATTCTACAAAGTATAATACTAATAATATTAGCCTGCTCTTTATCGGACGCTGTGCAGAAATACCGACTTTAAACAGAACGTGGTCTGCTAAGTAGCAACAAATATATATATTTTTAAATAGTTTTATAAACAGACCTTTGTATAAATTATCAAGTCAGTGTTTTAGTATGATTTTAGTTCAACATTTGCAAATCTAATTTTGACAACCTCAGAGTAGACGAATCCTCCTGCACCCCCTGTGACCCCTGTGTTGGGAACCACTGGTTTATGTTGTGTGTTTATATCTGCAAAAATGATTAATGATATATTGTTAATGTGTTATCAATTTCTTTAAGTATCCATATAAGTATCTGCTTCAAATGTTCAGTATCGGTCAGGCTATATCCTGTACGATAACTAGGACTGATATAAAGTTGACTCATGTAGACTGTATGCATCAATCAGACACCTGCTGTATCAGATAATAAACATCATTTATGAACTTTACTAGAATAGCTTGATGGTGCTGGGTTTGTATTCATCAAAGCAACACTATGTTTAGCAGCAACAAGTGGCCTACACTCTACATTGTTTTAAACATACTGTTCTTGACACACTTTCAACTCAAACACCTTCTTGTCACTTCTGAGAAGAGAAGAAGAAGAATGACTTTACTTCCCCGTTGACCACCATGAGGCTGTTTCAAACATACAAGTCATGGCTTGAAGCTAGGAAGATGTACCCTTTTTTTTTAAATAGCTTGAGGCATCTTGTTAGGCAAAAGGTCAAATATAAATCTGCTACGTCGAGTTTATCCTCATTCTTGTCTAAATCTGCTGGCCAACTTTGTTTCACCTCAACCCGAGATGGTCACAGACACTTCCTGGTTCCTGAAGCAATGCGCTGTCAGCAGTTTGGCTGCGGCACCGGTAACAGCTTTAACGAATCCTTTCTTTTTCCACATTGACAGACGGATGAAAGGTCAGGAAGTTTGTGTCAAAGTGAAGCTCAGAGGTAGCTCTTTATTTACAGAACAAATAGACACTGAAAGGAAAGCATCCCTCACTGGCCTACATTCAACCCCAACGAGCAGACCACTGTGATGTGCTTCCTGTTGTCACAAGATAACTATAACCAAAGTTTAGCAGTTAGTTACAACGCCTGCAGCAAACTACTGCACGCATTAGATGTCAAGACAGGAAGGTGAGACACAGACCATAACAATTAAGCATGTGTAACACCTACACCTACACCGCCTGAACGACAAGAAACACAGAGTGAGACACGCACATTTTGGACAATTGGCCAATCGGTGGACAAAACAGGGAAGTGACGAAAGTGAGCGAAAAACACACGGCTCCAAACGGAGCAGAACAGGAAGAGGGTCCATTCTGTGTGCAACAACTGTGCAGCTTGTGAGGAATGTGATATCAATGAATACAAAAGAATAATAAAAACAAACACAGGAAACAGCTCAGGGCGTTTTTCAGAAGGCTACAATATTGATTCTGCAAAAAAAATAATCCTACAAAGCAGTGGGCAAGAATATAAAAAGACGTCGCCTTGAACAAACCTGAAATATCTGAGATTTAAACTACAACCTGGGGCTGTTAAAGTTAAATAACGCAACTTAGAGTGAAGATGCTGGTATCATATAAAACTAGAAAACCTAATGAATCCATTGGTACCAACCATGTCATACTAGCTTGTTGGGAAGGAGACTAAATAACGCTCCAAACTATACGCTAAATTTTAGCGAGAAAAACTGGCATGGCCATTTTCAAAATGGTCCCTTAACCTCTGACCTCAAGATATGTGAATGAATATGGGTTCTATGGGTACCCACGAGTCTCCCCTTTACAGACATGCTCACTTTATGATAATCGCATGCAGTTTGTGGTCAAGTCATAGTCGAGTCAGCACACTGACACACTGACAGCTGTTGTTGCCTGTTGGGCTGCAGTCTGCCATGTTATGATTTGAGCTTATTGTTTTATGCTAAATGCAGTACCTGTGAGGGTTTCTGGATACTATTTATCATTGTTTTGCGTTGTTAATTGGTTTCCATTGAAACAAATACATACATTTGCATAAAGAAAGCATATTTTCCCACTCCCATGTTGATAAGAGTGTTAAATACTTGACAAATCTCCCTTTAATGTACATTTCAAACAATTAAAAAATGTGTGATTAATTTGCGATTAACCACGATTCAATCTAAGTGGTCTACTTTGGGCTGAACAGCTCCATCTACATGAGCAGCGGCGGGGAGAAGTGATACTGGCGTACCACACAGTTTCTCAATGTCCTCCTCTGGACACTCATTGATGAAAGCCTCCGTGATGCTGGGTGTTTAATATTCCAACCACACATTGTGAAATTCAGAAGTCCTCATTATGCTTGGATTTAGATGGAGAGGTTTCAAACTCTCTGCCCCACCCCAAAGAGAGGCTAACACGCTGAGAGGTTAGCACACACATGTCAATCACGGTTTGCTTGCAGCTGAGATGGTTCATAAATAAAAAAGGAAGAGAGCGAAACAGTGTCAGCTGTCCAATATTCAGCCTGTGCCAATATTATCACTGGCAGAAACAGATCCCAACATGAAGTTAGATCCCGGCTGTGACACGCTGTGTCCACAGACCACAGGGGACTCTGTGTGCTTTATAGGTGGACAAAAAAATGTAGGTAATAACCCGGCAACTAGACGGCTTACGTCATGGTTGAATGAGCACTAATGCTTTTGCTGGGAAGAGTGGGTTCACTCATGAGCACGGAGGAGGTGAGCTATGATGGAAAAAGCAGCAACCTCTATTGCTATTAATGAGAATTTAATGTACAGCAATATACTAGAAGTTCAGGTAATATACAGGCAGTGGGATTTAGTCGGTTCTTTTCCTGGAAAGAAAGCTACTACGTCCGGACTCAGGTCATTGAACACTGACTGAGGGAGCTGCTTTATAATCATTAAGCAAACAAAAGCTTAGCATTAGTGGAACAGCTTTGACTCTTGATTCTGCCACAATTTAACCCCCTAATTTCCAATAATTCCTGTTCGCTTCCATGGGCAATATTAACATGTCAAGATAGTCATTTTGGAAAATGAATCTAAACTTGGAGTGGGCTATATGGAGCCTGATAAAAAATAGACGAAAATAAAGTACAGAAAACAGTATCATTTAACTGTAAATCACAAACTAATAACTAGAGGTGTAACAATACATCGATCTGGATCAATATATCGATTCAATGATCAACGATCCAAAACCATCAATGATACCATCTTTAAGATGTGGTTTTATTTTGAAATTCCCACTTTATATTTATTTTTTCTAGTATAAAGAATAGATTTTTTTCATTTCAATGCCTGGGAGAGCTCAGTAATAAAAATGTCAAATCATATTTTAGTTGCTTTTTGTGAGATGATATCAATGTAACCGATTGTGTTAAATGGGCGTATGATATCGTCTCATATCGATCGTAGGCGCCTGAATTGAATCAAATCAATATCATGGCAGACTTTGTGATATTAGCAAATATAGTATCGTTGTCCAAAGAATCTATATAATATCAGTATCATAAAGAAACCCCTAGTAAGAACAGAAAACACACACGACAGGCTAGGGCTGCTTAGTCGATTAGTCGACTAATCGTTCGTTTTGGTCTACTAAGATTTCTTTAGTCATTTTCTTAATGATTTTTTTCATGCTGAATTACTTATTTCTAATAAACTGATGAGCACATCTCTGGTAAACACACAATTTAATGTCATGCTTTTGTGTGATTCTTTGTGGAGAAACTCAGTTTTACAGATCTGTCGATTAAATCAACTTATCGATTAGTCGGCTAAGAATTTCTTTGGGTCGTGGACAGCCCTACTACAGGCACACACTACTTGACGTTTGGCATTTGAAGTGCACTATAAGTTGATTCATTGATTAGTTGATCAAAAAAGTGAACTATGTTGATAATCAATTAAACCTTAAAGTCATTTTTCCAATAAAAGCATCAAACTTTCCCTCGTTCTTGCTTCTCAAATGTGAGGATTTGCAGCTTGTCTTTGTCTTATGTGTTAGCAAACCTGACTGTCTTTGGGTTTTACTTTCCTATATGCTTTACTTTACTTCAGCTTGGGCTATAGGAGTTATTTATATGTTATTTTATTGACCAAACTATGAGGTACAGGAAGTGGTATAATCTAATGCCTCGGTTCAAGTCAGTGAACCATGAAGCCAGAAAACACACCACAGACTGCTTTTAAAATACACACTCTATTGTGTTTTTTCACTCACAACAATAACAGCGCTGTAATTACAGAGTAAATCACACAGAAAGAAAAACAGTTACAGTACATGGCCGGCATCTTTAATCTGAAAAACCACCTTAAAGGACAGATAAACAAAACCACAGAGCAGCAGTTTATCATGTAACATCTGCCAGACAGAGAGGAGGACAGGAATTCACCCTCTGTCTATTAGAAAGTAATATACCAGTTTCAACATCCTGTGAGCAGCGAATCAAGTGTTTACTGCCTGACGAGCAGTAATGCAACCCGTGACACGGAGAGATCCCTGGTTATCTTTCTAGATTATACTGCTTCCTCTTCAATAATACAACAATAAAAGATGACCTAAGCTTCAGTCTGTCAAAACTTACACTCCTTTCAGTATGCTGGTGTATTGTCTCATTCAGAAGGTCGGCAACTAACGAGTATTTTCATTATCGATTCATCTGCCCATGACGATTTCTTAAAGTCCAAGGTGACGTCTTCAAATGGCGTCTTTTGTCTGCAAACAACGCAAAACCTGAAACTAGTCAATTCACTAAGATAATGAGAAATAAGACAGAAAAGTCCTCACAATTGGGAAGCTGGTTCATTTTGCAATATCCTGAGTACTGCGATGATAAGATATATTGCTTTTTATTACCTTCTTTCAACTGCAAATTATGCACCTTGTCAACATCAGCTTTAATTAATAAGATACAGTTTTCACTCTGTTCACCTCAGAGTTTTCATTCACATATCTTGAGGTCAGAGGTCAAGGGACCCCTTTCAAAATGGCAATGCCAGTTTTTCCTTGTCAAAATTTAGCGTTACTCTGGAGCGTAATTTAGCATTCTAACAACTAACCATGTATATCCATTCAGTATTTATTTCTTTGCACTGTTTGTATTGTTTACACTTGTAGAACACTTGACTTGTATACGTTTCTATATACAAGTACATTTAGAGAGACGAATGAAAGCCAGAGTCAAATTCCTTGTATGTATCTACTTGCTTTGCAAATAAAACTGATTCTGGTACCAGTCGATTCCTTAGGTTTTCTAGTTTAATATGGTAACAGTATCTTCACTCTAGCTTTAAGATTGAGCCCACTACAACCTCTGAAAGACAGAATAAAAATAAAATATTACACATCGCTAAAGGTTCAAAGAGTATGTACATACTATGACTGTGGTGGCTGAAACATTATTAAAGCACCATGTACGACTTGGTTCTATGAGTATCTGTCGGCCGCTTTCATTTTGTCAAATTAGCTCTCAGGGGAATAAAGATTAGAAAACCCTGGCATATAGTATGTGCAGTCATCACATAATGGTGTATCAGTGGTATCAGTTCATTAAATAGGCGTAATCAGTTGCTTAAGTGTGCTTTGGGAAGTCTTGGTCGTATAATTTCCTCTATATCAACTCTGTAAACAGGAAACAATCAGGTAGGATGAAGAGCGTCCCAGCTGACATGACTCCTCCAGGTAAAAGCAGTGGAAAGAACGACTGCACACTTTCTCTGAACAGCTAAACAAGACTCCCTCTCTGCAGACAGACTGTGAACGGCGGCCCGGTGCAGCCTGCTGAGACCCCAGAGTCTTGAGCACAGAGCGCGTAGACAGACAGCAGGATGACATCAGAGCGTCTGCCCTCGGTCATGTGACCAGAGAGGTCTGGGAGCGGTGCACTGAGCTGTCACATCATCAGACTAACACATACACACACAGGCTGGGCTTTGTTAGTGGTATAAACAGAGATGTAGTGGGACTTGACCACTACTTACAGTTAGGTGTTTGGCTGGTTTATCACGACGTATGACCCATTTAACCACCTCTAAACCCAGCTTACATGAGACCTGGGACGCAAGCAGAAAAATCAAATGGCAAGATTTCTGTTTCAAGCAAAAAACAAAAGTCAACGTTGACTGAAACCTTTTCACCCTGAGGTACTGAAACCACACGACTCATCCCACAGCAAGACCTTCCTCTAAAGACAAACATGGAGAGCATTACGGTAGCTTGCGTAAGCTGAAAGGAA
Organism: Sebastiscus albofasciatus; assembly: GCA_916701655.1. Classification (NCBI taxonomy): domain Eukaryota; kingdom Metazoa; phylum Chordata; class Actinopteri; order Perciformes; family Sebastidae; genus Sebastiscus; species Sebastiscus albofasciatus. The sequence goes on from CAKAOI010049936.1 coordinate 60,122, forward strand.
ATGCATCACCATCGTCCAGCTCTTCTTCTTACTTCAGTCTTTGCTGTGTGTTATTGTGACACTTGACACGACTGTGAAACTTGCACACAGCGTGAGAACCACAGATCAGACCACACACACAATACAGACAGCAAGGAGAAGAAGCTGGCCATCCCGGGGCTGTTGGCTGTATCAACAGTGTTTGCTTATTATCACACTGCCATCTTATTTTCCCATGGCACGCTGGAGGCTAACAGACTCCACGTTAAACATAAGCTCATCGTAGATGCAGGGCTAAACACTAGCTTGACATACTAATCCACTGCTTCCTTTCAGCACATGTGGGGACAGTCATACATTCAAACTTTCATCCACAGTGAACTAGCTTACTCAGACACATTTCACACACAGAAAAAAAGGGAAATGGACATTTGAGACTTGCAAATACATCAAGTGAGCGGAAACGTTGCAGCCAGCCAGTGACCGAACAAGTGCTGCAACTTTAAATGTGACAGGAGACGACATATCGGTACCATGTCTGGTTCCTAATTCCTAAAAAACTTGTTTATTAAGCTGAGGGGAGATGTTATCTACATCAGATTACATATAAGGAAACAGAAATGTCTCTACAAAGACTACAGAGTGAAAGAGCACAGAGTGGAGACAGGTGTACAAGTGAAGTCTAATGTGTGTCTGCTTGCTTGTGATGATTTGTAGTCAAGTCAAAGGGAAATGGATGCATCCTCTTTTGCCAAGTGTGTGTGTGTGTCCTGCATTTTAAACACACAGCTGATCTTTGCCATCACTGGATTCTCTTGTGTCCCACTGCAGGGGCACAAAGGGCAGATTGAAGAATCAAGAGGGCCTCGGCTCTCCTCTTTTCCATTTAGTTAATGATGAAGTCTCCTTTAGAAAAAGGCTTTTGGAGGTTGACAGCAACTGTACTTTCTAAATTGCTTCGCTTAACGCGATTTTCAGTAACAAAGTTTGTTTTATCAGCTTTGAAAGCAGCCTTCACCACCTGGAACTGAGGTCAACTGAGGCTAAAAATCAGAGCTGTATATCACCTTAGGGATGACAGTGATGCAATAAAAATGGTGACTATTTGACAGTATTGCAACAGCCTACAAAATAGACATCAACATACCAGCACTAAAACCATTCTATATGTAAAATATATATGTTTTAGCAACACTGCACTACATTTCCAAGAGATGTAAGTCCACCTGAAGTATTAGCATAGATGTCTCTTCAGTCATCACATTTACCGATGGCTATTGTCCAAAACTCCTTCTTGAGGTGGCCAACCAAAGAGACAACAACATTTATGACAGTTTAGATGACTCAATATAAGACTAAAACATGACACATATTTGCAGAAGTAGTAATGGTGAAATAGCTTAGAGCAGTAGCCCCATTAATGAAGCTAGAGTTGTTTTCACTTTCACAAGACTGGGATGGCTGTTTGACAATATACTTTATACTATTCCTGCAATAGCCTACATAATAGACATGTATGAACTTCCTATTCATCATAGCAGCACTAAAACCCACACTATATGTAAAAGATAAATGTTTTAGCAGCAAGAAGCGTAATCTAAGTACTACATTTAAGAGCTGTAAGTCCACCTGATCATAGATAAACAACAGAGCAAGGCAATAACACATGTATTAGCATAGATGTCCCATATTCAGTCATCACATTGACCTATGGTTATTATCCAAAACTACTTCTTGAGGTGGCCAACCAAAGAGACAACAGCATTTATAACAGTTTAAATGACTCAATATAAGACTAAAATATTCAAAACAAGACCCATAATTGCAGTGAAATAGCTGAGAGCAATAGCCCCAATAAAGCTGTGAGTTGTTTTCACTTTCACAAGACAGAGATGCAATATGAATGGTGGCTGTTTGACAGCACTTTATACTATTCCTGCAGCCTACATAATAGACAAGTATGAAACCACACTATATGTAAAAGATTTATGTTTTAGCAACAAGAAATGCAATCCAAACACTACATTTAAGAGCCGTGGATCCACCTGATCATAGGTAAACAACAGAGCAAAGCAATAACACATGTATTAGCAATAGATCTCCCATATTCAGTCATCACATTTACCTATAGTTATTGTCCAAAACCTCTTGGAAAGAGCCCACAGCTTTTATAACAGTTTAAATGACTCAATATGAGACTAAAAAAAAATCCAAAACATGACCCATATGTGCAGGAGTAGTAATAGTGAAATATCCCCAATTAAACTAGAGTTATTTCCACTTTCACAAGACAGGGATGCAATATGAATGGTGGCTGTTTGACAGCACTTTATACTATTGCATATGTAAAAGATATATGTTTTAGCAACAAGAAATGTAATCTTCCAAGAGCTGTAAGTTCATCTGATCATAGATAAATAACAAAGCAAAGCAATAACACATGTATTAGCGTAGATGTCCAATATTCAGTCATTACATTTACCTATGGTTATTATCCAAAACCCTTTGGACTGGCTTACTAAAGAGACAACAGCTAAATGACTCAATATAAGACTAAAATGTCCAAAACATGACCTATATTTGCAGCAGTGGTGGCTTTAACTTAGAGCAGCAGCCCTGATAAGAGTTATTTTCACTTTTACTAACTCTTTGTGTTTCTTGTGTCTGTGGTTTTCTTGTGGCTGTAAGTCCACCTGATCATAGATAAATAACAAAGCAAAGCAATAACACATGTATTAGCAATAGATCTCCCATATTCAGTCATCACATTTATCTATGGTTATTGTCTAAAGCCATCCACAGAGATAAAAGCATTTATGACAGTTTAGATTACTCAATATAAGACTAAAATACATATAATAAGACCAAAACATGACCCATATTTGGCTTTAGCTTAGAGTAGTAGCCCTAATGAGAGTTGTTTTCACTTTTAATAACTCTTTATGGCTTTAGTGTTTTGTAAAAAGCAATAGAGAGAGAAATAGAGAGAAAGACAGGTTGGACAGGCTTTTACTTTTCAACCTGCTATAATAAACCATAGCCACGTCAAATGGGAAGAGAAATGACCTTTCAGAAGTAAACAGACAACACTGTACACAGCCTAATAATAATATCCACACTACAGCAGTGGTTATATACTAATATTAGCTAAATGTCCTGCACATTAACAGGTTGATTCCTTGTTTTTAAAAAGCTCTTCTCTAACTTACTAAACATCTGGCCTCTCACTGAAACTTTGTTACGGAAGAAAAAATGATTGACAGCCCAGGCGACCAATGGCATTCCATGAACTGACCATCAACATTCCAAACGAGCCTGAGTCAGCCAATCAGCGGTGAGCTTTGAGCTTTCACGTTAGGTGGGTTTAACAGAGAGGCCCCAAACCCCCGGAGTGGCAAAATAATAATCGCCGAGGAAAACGATGGCCGGCCGGGGAGGCTGCTGACCAGTGAGTCTGGCGGTTTCAAGCCTATAGCGACCACTTTAACGATGATTCCTGGCTGATAACATAAACACAGTAAGATAATATAATAAGGAATAGCATAGGTGTAAACACGGTGATTTAAAAAGCACCACCTACCCAGAAATTCTCTAGGAAGTAGGGCGTTATCATCTTGTTGTAATTCCTCTTTGCCGCTTTACATTTGTTGTTAACGTAACTTTTTTAAAGCGTTAAATTCATCCGCCGTTTTCTGTTTCTATCTGTTGCCTTTTCCCCGTTTTCCTCCTCCTTTCCCCTTTCTTCTCCCTCCCCACCTACAGACTCCACCTCCACTCCGGCTGTATACTGCTGGGTCTGGTCTGCTCTCTCTCTCTCTCTCTCTCTCTCTCTCTCTCTCTCTCTCTCTCTCTCTCTCCGCTGTTAGTTCTTCCCGTATACATTTAAGACGTTTGGTGGACGAAACAGCGCCACTAATGGCGGAGAACAGAACTTCGCCGAATGTTCGCCCATGGACGTCGCTGGGTAGAAATGATGCCTTCAAGTGCACCGCGTAAACTACTGTACTCATGCAGGCTGGAAATGTTGCAGTGGTAGATTGAGCAGGATCAATTTAATAATGTTTAAATTGATTGAAAGTAGAAAAAACACGCCAGACAACATAAGTATACACAACAACCATAATGCTAAATTATTAATCAATTAAATGTTATAATTATTCCAACCCAGCTGTGAACACGGGGAAGGTGGGAAGGATTTTTTTTGCCTTTTATTATGATTATTATAATAATAATAAGTAATAAATAAAATTAAAATACAATTAATATTAAATATTAATACAAATATTATTATTATTAATGATAATAATAATAATACATTTATTATTACAGATGTTACAAAGTGCTTCACAAGACAATAAAAGTAGATAAATAAATTAAAGATATGGTAACTGTTAAAACAGAACATCAATAATAATAATAAAGTAGTAAAATGAAAGAACAAGGTGATAAAAACATATATAAATATATATATAGATATATATAAAGCATAAACACACAAAAAACAGCGATATCCATCTGAGAATAACTTATAATAATTCATGCTGAATATGAATAATGTGGGACTATTCCTTATTTCATGGGCTATTTTGGGATGTAAACTTTATTATTACATAAAACAAAACAAAATAAAACATTTGAATACTGATCTGAAGGTCGATTGCCATGGCAACGGTCGAAGCTTCAAAGCATTCTGGTCAGCCCTAGTTGTTTGACTCCAGTTAAGTATAGGAGATACCGACATAATGGTGTCGTTTGCCTAACTGATAACTGCCATTTATCTCAAGAAATAAGAGAAGGAAAGCACATTTTTAAAAACTATCTTTATCCTGTTTTTTTCTAAAATATCTTATGTGGGGGAGTGCTGTCTCAAGTCAGGAAGAGCTTGATACAAGCTTTTAAAGACCTATCATGGGACATCTGATTATAATCACACACATTGTGAAACATAACTTGCATGCCAAGTCAAATGCAGCACTAAAATCTAAAGCTGGAATCTGATCTGATAAAAAACAGGCCAGGCCACTGAGACGGCTGATGTGACTTTGCAGATGTGCTACTCAACATCTTGCATATTAATATTGTGCAGCTGCAGCAGGAAAAATGCTCGACATTTGAGAACAGAACATACGAGACAAAGGCCCATAAATAATGTAAACAATTTATTGGAACAATGTACAGATTCAAGCAATGGTAACCAGTCACATCCACTATATCATCTTACAAATATTACAAAATTACTACAGTACAATATAGATTCTTTGCATGATCCAAAATATTTGGTGGCCCCAAAAGTATTACTTTTTTAAAATTCAGCAGCTTATTAAAAAAAAAAATTCAAACCATGTCTATCAAAATGATGCTTTTGCTTTTATTAGCAAAAAAGATGAAGGCAGATCGTCTAATCAAGTTTGAAGGCTAAATGAGAATACAGGAGATCCTTTGACTAGACATTCCTTAATATTGGTGGGTGCTTTATAAAATACAAATTTTCAGTAAAGCTTCATAGAAAGTCGAACTTATATTTTGCAATTTATGTTTATAACATCTTTATGAGTTGTCAATCTAATTTCTTCGCTTTTAAATTACCTGTTTCTTTAGATACAGTATATCTATTGCAAAACACCAACAAAACCTCAAAGTATTTGCTCTCAAGGCATTCACATTACACTAAATATTTACCGCAGTCAGATAACAATCACTTTTGACAAATAGTACATGAAGTATGTGCAAGTTACCATTTTATTCTTCCCCCCCTGCCTTGCTATTGTAATCACATTTGACAGCTAGCAGTGTTGCACACATAGAACATTAACGTCAATTAACACCCATTGGTTACCCACTTTGAATATGAAGGGCGAGAGTTTCACTAATCTTTAGTTGTTGAGAGGAGATGCATAAAGGCGTACACGTTGGGGGAAATGATAACAAATAACACTGAACACAGACGACCTGAGGTTAACACATAGAAAACACGTATTCAAGTAGTGAAACACAACTACAATGTATAGCAGCAGTCAAGTCAGAAATACAGCACAGTAATGGTGGGGATTGTTTCGCATGTGTTTTATAGACCTACACTCTTTCAACGAAAGAATAACAGGACCGTGCACACACACACATACACACACACATACACATACACACCATCGAGCCATGATTACTCCATTTTTTGCATGCCAAACAGCTGGAATGTGACAGACAAAATCACCTCAAAACACAAAATGATGTGGCACAAACAAGTATTTGCCTCTGTATTCCATGATGCATTATATCACTGTTTACCTCATTAATGTTAAATCTAAGAAATCGGTTACATATATTTTTATATTGTGAGCGTTTATCTAAGACACTAAAGTATTTTCACAATCTAATAATTACCCCGTTGCATGAAGATACTTATTGCATTAGGTAAATACATTTTTAGCAGCGATAATAATTAGTGATCTGTTAACACTAAGGTCATATTCGGAAGGGTTTGGCTACATCGTTAATTTAAAGCACTTGCCATTTAAATTTTAAGTGCATCGCAAAGGGTTAAAATACTGCAGTTATTACTCTGGCCGGCAGAGGATAAATGACTGGCAGGCAGGGCGTAAAAAACAAAATAAAAAATTCCTATCTCTCCAACCCATCATGGAATACATTCAGGCTATCTGTAACTTAAACACGTACACACCTTATAAAATATAACAGCGCAAAACAACCAGAGACAATAACATTGTTGTAGTTTCACAGTATTTAAAAACTATACATCCAGCTATGGGGGTCAAAGTTTAGGGAGAACACTCCAGCAAGATTTATGTGAAGTTATAAAAGTCCCAGTGTTGCGATACATAAATGGTTACGATGTACTTTTAAACCTTTAATTGAAGCTCCCCTCCCTCCCTCCCGTAATCCCACTATGTGTTGGGCTGTGAGGGGCCACCAACATGCAAGAGATGAAAGTACCCCACAAAACACAACCACCCCAAAACGTTACACAGTCATCCTCAAGATCATGCTTTTAGCACAAGAAGCCAAACAACCAAGAAGAAAACTTCAGTACATTGAGAAATAAACATTCATCCGATGGACTGCATGATTCTCATGGACAGCCAAAGTCACAAAAATCACTAAGACAGGTATCGTGTCATGGTGGTGTCTTCCTACGTGTTTCTCCTTCATGAGTCTCAGACAATATAAAGGATTGTAAGCATTCTAAAGCTTCACTATGCTCGCCGATGAATGTCCACGTCACATTCACGCCACAAGACCAAACCGAGAGATTCACCCCGACGTTACATCACAGCCAAGATTTAACACATTTCCTAAATCCCGCAGTGTAAACCCAGTCATGCTACATTACGGCCGATTGCCGTAATTCTCTGGTAGAGGAAACAAAAGTACTGTAAATAGATAAATTACAAGGTCAAAGAAGAACCTTATCACAGGGCAATGACTGCTGTCAAACGCAACACACACCACTAATGTTCCACAGCTTTTCACAATGATACAAGCATGCTACCTATTCCCAGAAAAGCTGCTCCTAAAAGTAAAATCCTGTGCTCTCCAGTGACATTATTGACAGCTTTTGCCCTGATAAAGAATAGAAACACTGAAAACGATATAGGCGATAACTTAATCTTGGTGATATGCAGCATTATAAAATGATACTCTCCAGAGTCGGATCCAATATGATGCTTTCTTAGCATCGGCTGCTATTCCTTAGCTTTAAGCTAATGAACCTTCAACAGTCTTCTACTCTACTGGTAGAATTCAGTCGAGTTGAGAACTACCACACGCCATTTACCTGGCTGACATGATAATAAATCTGCTCTAAAGACCATTCAATGTGCAATCTCTTCATCTAACCAAAATTAAAGAGCAAATGCTTTGCAGAGTTTTGCAAAGTTTTTCTGTTTTGCTTACATTTCCTTTCAGTAGTTCAGGTAACAGAAAAATATGATGTTTGGTGGATAAATGGAGAGAAAAAGGTGATAGGTTTCATTATTTCTGATTGAGATGTGATAAGATGAATTTTCCTCCCATGATAAGGTTGTTCTGGCAGTCCCTTTCCCCCCTTGCCTGTGCATGGGGGCACTGAGCACTGCAGCTACCACCTCCCTCCCACCCCGTCCTTCAGGTCGGGGAGGGGTCCGCACCCCTTCCCTCCCCTCAGCAGGCAGACCCTTCCCCCCAGTAAAGGGTAACATGTTCCCTGGGTAAAAGAGGTTCCCTATATTGTCTCCCATAGTGAATGACCTGTGCGAAGAAAGAGAGGATTCATTAGAACAACATTTATTTTTAGGCTACATCCACACTAATACGTTATCGTTTTAAAATGCTATGTTTATGCCTGGCATCAACACTACTCCGGCGTTTTCGAGCCCCTAAAATGGAGATGTTTGAAAACGCTGCTGACCCGGGGAGTGAGTTTTAAGGTCCACAGGGGCGTTTGTTATCGCAAGGGATTGTCTCGCTTCCCAGCATTGGACGCTTGATGGGCTGCCACTAGACACAAGGCACCTGGACGAAACGCTTTCCTTGTGGGCCGCTGCTCCCAGCTTTCAAAGCGGATCCAACATGGCGGCTCGTTTTGGAAACTTTGTTCTCTTATATCACAAAAATAGTTCACCGAAATGTGTTTCTGAAAACATTTTATGAGAGAAATAAGCCATGTAGTTGCTGAATCTGTTATTTTGGATCAACAACACTTAGTTTAAAAGTTTCTCAGGAGCTTCCAGAGGCGGCGAGTCGCGTCAGATGCCCCTGATTTGCATAAATGAAAAATGTATGCAAATGAGGAGCGGGCGACGTGATGATCAGTTTTTTTTAATCGCGCCGCCACGCTACCAGAATGCATTGCATGGCTGATTACATAGAGAATTAATACAGTTACATGCATACACATACGGGTTACATGTGATATGTGTTTTCAGGCGCGGTAGTACGGACGGAGATTAATTCAGAAACGGCCCTAAAACACTCATCTGGACAGAGATATGAAAACATATTTGTGTGGATGTAGCCTTATATTAAAAACTGAAATCAGCATGTCAACGTTACATTTTCTACAATAGCAAATGCTGTGAGAGAGATGAAACTGACCCCAGTGATGAGGCACACTGCTGTGGAAACAGTTACACCCCGTAAAAGGTTGCCAGCCGTTCCTTCAGTGGCATGGGGAACTGATCTGAGAAGCGCCTCCAGTTGTCCTCTCCCACCTGGTTCTTAAACCCGTGAAGGATCTGAAATCAAACACCAGGAGAAGTTCATACCAAGTTGTAATGGAGTGCTGCCTTTCAAAATAGATCTTGTGCGTGACACAGTTATTATCAGTGGGTCAAATGTTAAGACACCCCCATTCCTCCACTTGGCCACTGGGGGGCAGACAAGGTGACTCAGTGAGCAAAATGATCATGAATGCATGAGGGAATCTTTTCTCAGATCAGTTAAGCAAGTTGTGTTTAAACACTGAGCATGTTCAGCTTTTTACCTTGTAGAACATGTCTCTAAGATCATCCTTTGGATTTACCCAGGAGGCCACAGCGTCGCAGAAGAATATAAAATCCTGTTCCAGAGAAGAGAGGTGAGGAGACATTTCAACTTGCGGAGACAACATAATGACCACGCTGGCGTTGTGTTGCTGGACCTCACCTGCACTACACCTCCTGGATTTACACTGATCATAGTGCAAATTCCTCTGAACGCAGAGTCTTTCTCCTCATTGTCTCTTATATTTCGTAGAGAGGTGCACCTGACAACAGGGACGACCAAATTCAACATCAGACAGATCAAAAAATTGCAAAATTGCAAGATGCAATTTATCAAAAACTACTGCAAAAACACTAACATTATACTTGTGAGAAATAAACACTATTTCAATCCTTACAATACAAATGTAATGTTTAGGTGTTTTCTTATTATCAGTAATACTTGTCCTCATGTAAAAACAGATTAGACTCTATGTATACATCCATGTGAGGAGAACATTGTGTCTATCATGGCCTGAGAGTTAAACACAACAAGTCAAGCATGCACACAACACAGATTAAAATAAAACAAATACTTTTTTTACTTTTAACAAAACTACTTTGAGCTCTTATAACTTCACTTGTCTATGAGCAGTGTGTTCAGTAAAACCTCATCTATCGCACCTTGAAAATAACATTACTTTTTTTTGGAAAGATTGACTAAAGAAGGTTTGGGGTCTTTTTTTTTTGGGACAGGCACATGCAGCTGGGTGACTACTACATGAGAAAGGGATTTAGGAATGCTCTTTAGCAGCATCCTTTCTCTGTTGTTGAACCAGCAGGCATGTGACAAATCTGATCCCATGCATCTTTTAGGTTAGCGACAGTTAACAATGACAAAAAAACTAGAAATTAAACAAATTAATGTATAATACATGAAGGTGCTACTGAGGCAAAAACAAATCACAAGTAGGACCTAAAAGAGGACAGGGTTAGTCACATGGTTGGCAATGATTACAAACTGATAAGAAAAAAAACAAAAACTGAAAAGACTTCTTTTGAGAAGGAAAGTGAGGAGAGGAGAGGAACAGGGGAGAAGAGGGAGCAACAGGAGACAGACGAGAAGATAGGAAGAAAGCAGAGAGGAGATGAATTAAATAAAAGATTGAATAATACACACCAGGGTCTTATAAACTGCTGTAGCATGGGTGCCACCTCTTGAGGACAAACGTAACCAAGACGACCAATTGTTATTGCTAAGGTAACGCAATCACGGTTACACACCACCAAACGCCAACCAAGACATGAGCAATGAGGAGGGGAGGAGAAAAATAAAGAAAAAACAAACAACTCAGAGACATAAATCAACAGAATCTGTGTATGATAATAAACAGAAGATTTCACTAGTGTTGATTATTACTGCCCCGTCAGTCGTGGGGAGGAATGTAAAATATGACACTCTAAAAAAAACATACAACACGTTTAAGGGAGAACACATTGACAACTTTGACAGGACATTCATAGAAAAAGGCAAACAATGGCATCTGCTTTCACAAATCATATGGATCGAAAAAGCTAGTAGGAAAAGTGATTGAAATTCATTAGCTTGATTTTAAAATGTAGGTCTCAATGTAAAGACACAGGCTAGCTCAAGTGTAGCATGTGAATGTGACTGGCCTAAAACAAGAGCAGTTCACTTGGGCTTTCAGAGATTTCTCCCTTAAACTCACAAATGTTAATTTTCCATAACAAACAGAAATGTTGGGTATTTTTTTTGTTCTTTTGAAAAAAAAAAAAAAGAAAAATGACAGATTACTCCAAGCCAACTACATGGAGGGAGACTAGTATCCAGCACAGCAGGTTCTTATGAGGCAGAGAGGAGGGAGGACCTAAGTTTAAGAGACACAAAACTATGCAACATTCTCATTAACAAACAGGCATTTATGAACAGTCCAATGACACATGCAGAAAGCAGATGGTATGCTCATTAGAATAAAGTTCAGTGCAGGATAAGCTGATCAGAGACAAGAATTCACTGCCACATCCACACTTAACTGACCGTGGTGTTACGTGGCCGTGATTCCAGTGTTAAACTGGTTCTCTATGACAGATAGAAGATTTACACATGGCCAAAACATGTTTTCTTAAAGTCCGGGTAAAGCAAAAATAAATGTGTTCAGAGTTTGTCACGCCACAGAAAAATGTGTTAATAACCACCCGGCCAAATTTGAATGAAAGTATATAAAATGAGGTTTCAAAACCGTGAAAGAAGAAGCAGTATTCTCTGCTCTGAAACGCTGAAGGCTCTGAAACAACGCCCAATCACGGGTGAGGGTTGATTACATATGTACAGTTAGTTACAGTATATACAAAACATGTTGGTCATCTCACTAGGATCACCGCGCAACGCATGCCGGTTAGATTTGTGTCCGACTTGCTCTGACGTCAGGCACACGTAGGCAACGATAACCTCACAAGATCAAGGCGGCCGCAGTTTTTAGAGCCAGGCGCCACAGTTGCTCTCCACCGACTGCAAAACCCAGGGCATGATGGGAAACGCCTGGCTCTAGCCTGATCAAAGAGCTGATTGGCTCTTAATTTGACAACAAACACCACGTGTCGTAGAAAGTCCGAACTGTCTGTGTAATTGTAATATTTAACGCTAAATTGTAGCTATTAGTCTCATGTTGTGCAATGAAGGTTTCATCTGTAAACAAACACATCTTGTGTGGTTTATAATAGTAATAATGAAGGTTATTTATATAGAACTAATAAAATGAATGCTCAGTACAATGTGCTTTACATTGACATCTACCACCGCAACATGTCATTTCGCCATAGGCCGCATTTCACCACCGCTCTGGTGTGAGTTCAGCGTTACGGTCTATAACTCCTCCATTCAGTTCTATATAGTTCACCGTCTTTTCTCATGTTTTACGCAGTTATTTTCCAACATGTATTATGTGTTCAGAAACAAATCTCTGATTTTACTTTACCCAGACTTTAAGTAATTTTGTATCCTTTGATTCACTGTGGTGTTTTCAATTAACCCATTGAAAACATGCAACAAATGGTGAAAAAGTTCACTCGTCAGATGCAAACATTAATAAACTCTTATGAAACTCGACTGGCACGACACAGTTCTAATTATCATGTATCCTGCATCAAACATTGGCCATTCTTAACAACATTTAACATCTATTGGCAGATATGCATCCACATTTAAAGAACAGTAAATTAAAGCAACAAATAAACTGACAGCAAACAAACAGGAACACATCTACAGAGTCCCTAGATTTCCTTTCATTTAGGCAGGTTACACTTCACCCTTGAATGCATCTTTTTCCATCATTTTCAATATAATTTGTAAAAACAAGAGCACAGTGTAACCTTTTAAAAAAAAATGCTGTAGTCTAGGTGCCCTACATTTAGTCAGATCAGATGTTCTCTCAATCATCTATGAGTAGTTATTCAAGTGTTCAGAAGATGTCTGTCTTATGCTAACAGTTATCTATGTGAGGCTGTGAACTCACCTATCTATCTCACACACTGCCTGTGCTTTGCATTTTGTTCTGCTTCAGTATTCTACTTCACCTGATGGTGCAAAGTCAGTCCACATTAGTTACTTCCAAGACTGGGCTCTTACATGGCTCGCTCCATTCAAGAGCGTCAAGAATTTCACACCAGGGCTTGCCCCCGGTTTCATTTTCTTTGATCTCCATTTACAGGCCACACTGCCAGGTTACAAATCATTAGCTGAAATAGCTTGCATACTTTGGGTGAAACCAGCCAAACCTGTAAGGCCCGTGGCTTGGGAAGGTTGTTGTTTTGTATTTAAAGGGCAGGACAGGCGCCCTAGTGAGTGAGCTGAATCCCTGGCTGAATGGACCTGAGTGTGTGTGAGCACCTCCCTGTGTGTGGCGACCTGGCTGGCTGGCTCAGCACTGCCACCGAGTGGTACCTGTGTTCTCCAGTAGAGTCTTTGGGGTATTGGGCCTGTTAATGATCTCCACCAGCTGGTGCAGCACCATGGCAATGTACGGCTGCATTTCAGACCCTGAGGGTGTAGGAACAGTGAGAGACGATGGAAAGAAATCTGTTTACTCTGCCGACTGTATTTTGATAACAAAATGTACAGTGTAACATTTGTTCAAATTGAGGCACTCACCCATTTGTATAGATATCTCTCCAATTGCCCAGGTTGCATTGTTGCACACTGATATTAATTCTGGGTTTAAATTAGTACCCAGTATGGGCATAAAATCAGCTGGAAGAAGGAAAGCAAAACAACTTAGCAACTGACAAACAACTTATTGTCAAACAGTGTTGAAGAGTGAACTGCTCAGAACATACCGATGCATGGTTTGACGTGTTGGAAACAAGCCTTGGTTAAATCCCCCAGCAGAGCAAAAGAACTCTGACGCACTTCTGGCATTTTGTCCTGAACAGTTGGAGGGAACAACAAAAGGTGAACAATGCAGGTGACTTCATCAGTTTATCAGATAAGCGCCATGTTATTCACTTTCTTCACCTGCATGCACTGGTACATGAGGGTGAGGATGTTGCTACGAGCAACCAGCTCTTCAATGGTGCCTCCCAAACCCTCAGCCAGTCCGCTAAGGAGATCCAAAGCCACGATCATGAAGTCTTTGTCAGGGGCCTCATACTGGTCTGGCTGTGACTGATAAAGCTAGGTAGAAAAGAGGATAAGAGTTAATTTAAATTAACGTAAACAACTACAAGTTAATCAGAGTATAATTACTTATAAAACCTGGGTTAGAAAGTTAAAGTTACTGTGAGGTAGTTTACTAGAAGTAGGGCTATGCTCGACTCCCAGACCTCCTGTTTTGATTTCCAAATCCTCCCTATTTTTGAGGTCTCAAGGTTGTAAAGTATGGCTGCCAGGCATGGAGCTCTCCACCTCCAGCGGGAGCTCTGACTGCAGGTCAAAGCCGCCTCCAGCAAAGCCAGAGCTGGGTCTGTCTGCGGCGGGCTGGTCGCTGCCGGAGGCCCCGCTGGAGTCTGAGCTGAATGAGATGTCTGGTGAACCTGCATCATTTCATCGTAAATCCGACCCGGTGGTACCGATGACAAGCATTAAGAATAACTATATGGAAATAGCCAGTCTTCTCTCTGATGGTCTTGTTTACTGATGTAGGTCATATAGAGGCCGCGGTATTAAATTGAGATTGTTTCATAACCAGTTAAAAGTTCCTCGTAGTAACTGGAAGTTCTCTAGCTATGAAGTCAGCTCACTATCCTGAAACTACATGTCCCATCCACTGTGTTAATGATTAAAGGTATAGTTTACCAGTATACCTTTACATTAAACCTGCATTGATGTATTTTATGTGGCTACTTGGGGCAGTGCAACAAGCTGTAAACACATCAACATAAACATTTGGTCATAAAACCAAAACAATGAGCTGAAAGATGCTCTGTAGAGCTGAAAGTCAGGTAATAATCCTCTGTGGCTTTGTCACTGCGAGCAAATCCTTTCATACAACACCTATTAATTTGATTTCATTCATTATCCGTAAACACTTATCCTATTCAGGGTTAGTGGGGGGGCTGGAGCCGATCCCAGCTGACATTGGGCGAAGGCGGGGTACACCCTGGACGCCAGACTATCACAGGGCTGACACATAGAGACAGAATTCACGCTCAATTTCAAACCTACAGGCAATTTAGAGTCAACAATTAACCTGCATGTCTTTGGACTGTGGGAGGAAACAGGTGTACCTGGAGAAAACCCACGCTAACAGAGGGAGAACATGCAAACTCCACACAGAAGAGCCGGGTTTGAACCTGTGACCTGTAACCACTGCACCACCGTGCAGCCTTTTAATTTGATTTATTGTTTATAAAAACAATAAAGAAAAGCAGCTCTGAGTTTAGCCTGGCTGTACAGCAGGTAGAGGTTCAGCAGCTCAAAGGTGTTACTTTTGTATAAATACAGGAAAATAGTACAAATGTATTGAGAGAGGGAGAGAGAGTGTGTGTGTGTGTGTACACACTCACCATGGCCTGAGCAAGCGTCTTCTGAACCAGGTTGACACAGCGTTGGTACACGGGCTCACAGTAGGGCAGGAAGCCACTCTGCAGGGCGGTGGCTACAGACGACAGACACTGAGGAAGGCAGACAGGGGGTAGATACAGTCAGTGGCCTGTTCATACACGGTTATCATCAAAGAACTGACTCACTATCAACTAAATGATTTATGCAGGCAGTAGCTTCACATCAGAGACTCACTTCTAATAACGGGAAGAGATCTTTGTCTTCATCTTTCAGCTGGTTCCATTTCTGGATCAGCGGAGGCATCAACATCTGGATGTATTCCTAACAAATAACAGGGATTAAATGAGTCTTTACACCAACACAGTGGGCAACTAATGAGTGGGTATGATTATTACAGACGTTAATGCATTCACCCATACGTTTAAACAAATCTAGGAGCATGGGGGATTTCTAATGCTTGTTTACGGAAAACTATAGTCTATACTATAACATCAGAAAGTACACTTACCACTACTACTAGCACTGCAAAAGTGAAAGGAGGAGTAAATAGTACATTCCTCTATTTCTGCATACCGGTTTATTGAGATGATGTCCCACTGAGTCTGCAAGTGTTCCGATGGCGTCGTAAAGAATGAGCAGGTTTTTATGCTGGTACTTGCTGAAAGCAAACACCAGTGTGTCCAAGATGAACGCCAGGTAGGGAACCAACTCTGTACAAGCCTCCTCCTCCAAAGTGGCAAAGGCACTAGAAAGAGAAGAGGGAAGAAAACATCATACAGCAAGCAATGTGTGGCTATTACCTCCCAACATCTTTAAAGTCCACACATTTTAAAAGTACTCTGCTATGAATCATGTTTTGTTTAACATGCTTTTCACACAAAAGAACTGCAGGGGTTGCATCTCAACACCCAAAGGAAAACTGTGTGGGTGACACCAGTCCAAATGAAGTGCAGCAGGGTTCCTAATGTGCTGTAAAGTGACATGGCTTTATCAGGACTCTTTGCTCACCTGCAAGCAGCCTCCTGCACACGCTTGTTGCTGTCCAGAATACGTTTGAGCAGCTCCGTCATTAGAGGCTTCAGGTAAGTATCTGGGGGCTGGCTGACAACCCAGTGGGCGTAGCGACTCAGCGTCCAGCAGGTGATGGAGCGTACCAGGGCCTTCTTGTCAGACAAACACTGGACGAGATGGGGAATGAGCTCAGGCAGGTATGGGATCATGCCCTGCATGCAGCCTGGAGACAGGGATAAGAACGTGTGTCATTTCTTCTGATCATAAATTCTGGGTGGGGGGCATTACTCCCCATATTTTGTCTCCACTTCTTCCTCTTTCCCTCCTTACCTTCAGCTATAGCCCCCAGCACTAGGATGCCAGACTCTTTAACTACCCACTCTGGATGGAAGAGCAGCTCTTTGAGTAGCGGCAGAATGTGCAGCAGCAGATCGTCCCTGAACACGTTGGCCAACACGTCCAACGCTGCAGCTGAACACTTACCTAATGTTTGGTGAAAAGTAGGGAGACATACATACAAACATAGAAGTGTGCGGACAAACATCATACAGACATCACAGGTACAGCAGACACAAAGACAAGCGATCAATACACTGCATGTTTCTTAGCTCTTAGTAAAGACAACGGGAGATGATGATGATGTAACGGAGGCAAACGTTGGGAGGGAGATCTAGACAGCTCCATTCACACAGCCACTGAACTCACGCAGGTTCCAATCAGAGATGGTATCATCGTCATCATCCAGTTCATCGTCGTCATCTTCGTCTTCCTCGATGCCATCTCCCTCATGCTGCTGGGCAACAGTGCGGGAGCGATGGAAGCGCGGCCTGATGTCTTGCTCGTTGTCCGGAATGGCCTCGTCTTCCTCGATGTCCCCCTAATGATAAATGTACGGGATGGAAGAAAGTCATGTATGTTGTAGAGCTGCAGCGATTAGTCCACTAATCGATTAGCTTATCATATTAAAGTGAATATCTTTGGGTTTTGGACTGACAAAACAAGACATTTAAAGACATCACATTGGACTTTAAGAAACTGGAATTGACATTTTTCACTATTTTCTGACATTTTACAGACCAAACAATGAATCGATTAATCTAGAAAATAATCTGCAGATTAATCGATAATGATAATAATTGTTAATTGCAGCCTTTGTATGTTGCTGCTACATTATTTTTAACAAACAAAAAACTAAATCGCCATTAAAGCGGTACCAACATCTGCAAATCTTTGTGTTAAAATGTATTTGTATACCACACAGTCGCAAAACCACTTAATTGAACTGTATGTCATTCTGATTCATGGGGCAATTCATCCTCTCACCTGCAGTATAGGTACAAATATTAGGCTATATAAACTGACCTTGAGCAGGATTATGTCAATCTCAGAGTACTTCATCCCGTTGACAAGCACCGGAGTGAGCCTGGAGCAGAGGCCAAAGGAAAAATGATGAGAACAAAGGGCAAGGATAGGTCCGAGCTCACAAGCAATCACTCACATGTGATTCCTGCTGTGGATGCAGTTAAATGTGACAGTGTGGTGACAGATGTTCCAGCTGAGGTCAACAGTCAGGGTTCTTAATCAGACGTCTTGATGCGAGGAAGAAAAATATCATCCTGGTGCAAGGTCTTCACTAACTTACTGTCAAGGTTGCTATGAATCAACAGCTTTCAATATGACCACTGGAGTGTCAGTCTGTGAATTGTATGCAACATCTGTGAGTAATCTTACTGTGAGAGGTGTCCACACAGCACTTCCTTGCACACAGGCTGCTCCGCCAGAGTGAGCCAGAACTCACAGGCTTCCAAGGCGACGTTTTCATCTTGGTCCTGAGTCCTCAGTAACATGTACTGAGATGAAAGAAAGGGACATTCAATCTGATATACTTTACATTTACAAAACGGAATATTTCATTCTAAAAAATACAAATGCAACTACATGTGCAGCCTAACACAAGCACATCTGCCACAGAGCGTATTATTATATCATTAAAGAAGAAGAGTGGTGATATTCTATTTTTGTTATTATCAACACATCCCATGAAAAGCCAAAACCAATGTTTAGCTGAGTTTCCACCAAGAAGTTCCTGGTAATTTTAGTCCAGGAACTGCTTTTAAAAGGATTAAAAAGGTTCCTTCAGCCCATTGCTGTCTGTGTTTCCATAGCGGTCTGAAGCCCAGCGAAGATTAGGCAAATTAGTCTGCTGACAGCGGCTCTGCATGACATGGGACGAGGGCGGTTGGTGGTTGCAGCGGTAAACACACTCTGTAGCCTGCAGTTCAGTGTGCCCGATTATTAAATGAGTCGGGAAGCCGACAGCAGAGCCTAACTTTACTTTTAATGTTATCAAAGAAAGAGAAATGCTCTCCCCTCGTCCTAAAGTTGTCCTAAATCGATACTAGAGTACTCCCTTCTTTATGAATGAAGCGGTACACAAGTTGAAGCAGTGTCACTGTGTGTGTGTTTGACCAATCAGCAACGGTCATCCCTGCAAACCCCCAAAAGTTCTGGTACTTTCAGAAAATACCAACCCCCCGACCAGGGCCTTTTTGGGGGGTAAAAAGACCCCTGAACTTAACTTAGACCCTGGTCCCTGCAGTCGAAATGCAAAGACTTCTTCAAAAGGTTCTCAGTTCCAGGGAAAAGTTCCTGCTGTCGAAACAGGGCTACAGTCTCTCAATACGTTCTAACTTTCCAACCTTATCTGTGACACTTAGCCCCCCAAGCCCATTTGTGCTTACTGAGGACATACATAATTTCCTAAAACAGCTGGGCTCTGTAGTCTTTAGCAAACTTCCCTCAAACAGGAGTAAATAGTGTATTTGTTGGGGACTATTTTCAGCTGCAGATTTAGTGCACAAGCAAGTATTTATGGCACCCTGGTGTTTATGGGATGGACTCGAATTAAACGACAGTGCCTATGTTTATCATAAGGAACATGACACCCAGTGTGACGGTGCGGCTCACTGATGTGTTTTAAATTTCAAAAAACACATCAGTGAGCATTATTGTTTTTTGTGTTATATGGGAATTGTTGACAATAAGAAAAATATTGAAATATATGTATATAAACATAGAAAATCACCAGACTTATTCTGCAAATACATATATTCATTCTTCATCTTTACACCAGTATTTAACTAAGCCTTACTCTTCCGCTCTCTTTGTCTCTATAACTCCCCCAACTCACTCACCTCTATGATGTTATGCATGTGCGGCAGGAGTCGGTCCAGGCGAACTTCAAGCAACATGACGAGAGCCCTGCACACATTCTTCCTCACTTCTGGCTCCTCATCTGTCGCCAGTGCAAACAGGTTCTACAGAGGACAGAAAGACGCCAGGGTCACATGTCTTCTCTGCACAACAAAACAACAACTGCTACTACATTCAGTAATAATAACGATTGTGCAGCATTAAATTACAGAGCGTTCTAGAATGAATATGAATGAGGTGGGGCAAAGTCGATACAGTAATATATCACATTACATTCACTTGTGATATAAATACACTGGGACAAATCCTGGGACAACATTTTAAGTGTATTCTGCTTTCTGTTTTGTAGTAATTTAACAGAGATCCAAGTTTCTATTTTCAGCATTACTGCCGACATCCTATCTCTGTAACTGTAACCATTATGTATTTCAGCCTCTTGCAATTTTATTACTGCTTGACATTTTAAGGATGGTACATGTTGCTATTAAAAGCACCAAAACTCTAGGTATTTTGTTACAATATTATATACAAATGTTACCCTGAGGAAAATAGTAGGCTGGCATTTTATTTGAAGTTAATGTTCTGTATCTCTCCTTCTAAGCCCTAAATCTAAATATGAGCAGCGCATTCAGCAATCAAATCAATACATAAAGTAACGTGAAAGCAATTTAAAAGGTCAGGAAAAAGACTACATAATATCACATGGGCTTTTAAATAACACATGATTTTAAGAAGGGATTTAAAACAAAGCTTGGACAAAGCTGAGAGGTAAACCACAGACTCTCAGTGAGCAGTGAGTCAGTGCGGTTGCTAGTGGCCTGAGGGAAGGGAGGTCATTCTCATTGTGGATAGACAGGATATGTTTATGTGCATATTTGTGTCTATACACACTGACACAAAAAGACAACGACGTGTAAGGATGCATTACAGTCATACTTGCCTCAATGAAAGGGTCGATGTGCAGCATGAGAGCCTGAGTCCTGCTGATGATGAACTGATTAACGCAGGCGATGGCATGAGACCTGCAACACAATAACCGCCACTTAAGAACCACACAAACATGTTTTCCTCACATGTCGCACGCTATGAATGCAGCCCCTGTCTGCTGCGTCACCACTGATTTAACCTCCAGATATGAGGAGGTATTTTCCTCTCTCAAAAGGCCTGTTGCATTACGACAGACTGAGACTTCAACTGTACACTTATAAAGACCTTTAGTCTGTCTTTAAACTTTTAATTGCAATGCTGTAGATCTTCTAACCCAATAATGTAGCAAAAACAGGTTTACTCGTTAACCTAGTTGCAGAGAGGCATGTTTGATGTCGGCACGATTGATGTTTAACTTTGTAGTCACTAAAAATAGAGAGTTTATGAAGAAAACTTGATACCTTATCTTCGGACTGCTGTGCTTAAAAAACTGCAAGAACTTTGGGATCATGATGTTCAGAGGACGATCCAGTATGTCGCTGTCCAGGATCTCAGCAGAGTCCTCACAGATCTTCTGCAGGGCTCCAAACGCTCCCTGAGGGATAAAACACGGAGAATGTGATGATCATAATTCTGTAATTCTACCAGGCAGTTATGGAGGTTATACCCCAAACTACTGAGATACTGTGGCTTATAATAATAATGACAGGAATTTCTCTGGCAATCTAACGCAGGTTCGATTGCAGCTATAGACAATGGATGAAAATGGACTTTAATTTCTGTTTAGCTTCTTTGATGTCACATTTTTGCAATATATTCTCAACATATTGTTAACATATGCATGCTCATATTCTATTGGCTCTGCATTGAATACATGTAATGTGACTTTACATAAGGACAGGTCATATAGAGGATCTTGTTCCAGTTTTCGCACAGTGAGAGTGCTCAAAACTGTGTTCAACCTCCTCCCTCATCCATGATCTTCAATAGGATTCATCCCCTTCTGCTCTAATAACCTTCAAACAGTTGGCAAGCAGTCACACACAACACAACACACATATACACGACACACACACACCGTCCCTCTCTTAATACTAGCTGCTTGACTGATGGTTAGTATGCATGTTCACAATATGCTGCAGACTTCAGCGCCTCTCACAAAAAATGCAGCCTGAGAAGCAGATACAAGAAACAGCACGGCGCTGACAGACACCGACGGTGTCTGAAATGGGTTTCCATGGCAACCGTTCCCATGTCAGCATTCCTTTCAGATGACAGATACAGAATATGGTCTCAAAAAAAAAAAGATGTGGGGAGCTAAAGGGGATGAAATGAGATGAGGAGGGTGTGAGGAGGAGACCGTGTCAAGGTCACAAGGAGACAAACGTAACCAAGGTGAACACAGTCATTTACCTCATTACTAGTATACAAGATTACTCAATTTCACCTTGTACGGTAGTGTAAAATGAATAGGAATAGGACATTTTCAAGAAGAAATGCCCCAAAAATAGCTTGCTGAGTTTCTCCACAACGAATCACACAAAAGCACCACCTTAAATGGTGAGTTTACCAGAGATGTGCTCTTATGTTTCTTAGAAAATAAGTCATTCAGCATGAAAAAGCATAAAAAAATGACTGATGCCTTGTTCACACGACTTTCAAAGTCTTGAAGTCATTGTGGTTTTCACACTACATGACTGACTGGCAACAGGAGGTCACACACTACAAGATCTTTCACCGATAAAACTACATTTTGTAACGAAAACACATGAGAAATACACAGTAAATAATGTGACACCATATGGGAGACACGTTGCTGATGTTGTCGTTGACACGTGTTCACAAAATAGCCTGTTTCCACCGGTTTCCCCACATTCCATAGATATCTGGAATGTGTCTGTGATGCATTGGCGAGCCTCTCGGCTTGCGTCTTTGTGCGAGCGGCGAGCAAACGCCGATGTGCCTCTGATCTGAGGCTTTTGTCTAGGATCTCCAAAAACTGTCAGGGAGCAGAAAATTAGGGCTAAAGTTGTGTAGTGTGAACGAGCAATAATCGACAAAAGAAATCTTAGTCGACTAAAACCAAAAAGACCAATTAGTCAACTAATAGAATAAGAGGAGGCTGCCCTAATTTTCCGTCATTTTATAGATACGTTGAGAAAAATAATCATCAGATTAATCAGTAATGCTGCCCCCTGTGGAAGTAAACAGTGATGTAGCATCTTTACATTTTCCAGTCTATACAAAAAAGCAGAATGCTATAATAGTTATGTTTTGTCAAATGAATGAATGAATCATGCAGCATCAGATTGGGGCTCTGGAAACACTATAATATACTGAAATGTAGCTCCATTCTATCTAATCCCCCGTGAATATGGAACCAGACACAAGGCCGCTCCCACCGACGTCAAATTGTAGGTGTTTGTGTACCCGTGTGTCAACAGAGAAGGGCAAAGAAATGGGAGTGGCCTTCAAGCATTCCAGTGATGCCGAAGCATCTAAAATGTAATCCTCACTTCAAGTCCTGCTGTGGAAGGTCATTAAACGCGAGAATGTAAGTCATGCAGATGGCAGCGAGCCAGGGGAAAAGAGGAGGTCTGCATTTAGTCAACTAAACAGTTCCTTCAGACTGCCGCTCTGGAAATCTGAATGACACGGTACAAACGAGCACTGAGGCAACAAAGCATTTTCATATATGATCGTTTGCTCTCTGGAGCGTCAACTTGATCCTCACAACACCGTCGCAGCTACCTTCTAGCGGCCATTAATCACAACAGTAAAACTGCTCTTAGGCAGAACCTATATAAAGCACCACCAACGTTACACTCGGCATCTGACACACCTGCTCCTGTCTTTTTATAGAGCATGTAGAGAGGGGTACAGTGTGGTGGCACAGGGCTCACACAAGACAGGACCTATGGTATAGCTGCAACTGCTGATGTTACCAAGGTGATGAGCTGGGGTTTAGTTTTTTAGAAATAAAATAGGATTAGAAGGTTTACTGAACTGTTTGCTGTGGTCATTTGACTAGTACAAAAGAAAATGGTGATTGTTAGTTGTTATGGTGACAACAGAATACATGTCAGTGGGGCCGTAAAGTGTGTGGTCGCAGCTCGCCGGGAAGAGAACAGACGCAGCTTCCGGAGACAGCTGGCTGGCTAGTTAGCTAGGTACATGTCCCCAGGCGGAGGGACCGTTTAGACCCGCTGTTTGGCTCATTTATTGTAATCAGTGCAGCAGCAAATACTGGTGGAATCAGCCCAAGAGCTAACCAAACTAGCTAATTCCACCATGTTTCAACATCACATTGGTGACAGTAAACGAGCCACACAAAGCTGTAACTCATCTGGCGCTAGCAATGTGCTTTCCTCCGCTGTGAGGTGGAATGTGTGGATGAAGCATTAATCTGTTAAATTTGACTTATTTACATTTTCTTTTCTTTCTTGCTTCGTAACGTTACTACTCCACTGCTCATCTAGTCGTCGTTACTGCAAAACCTCACCTCAGTGAGTCTGCGTGCGACTTGCTGCAAATCGGTTTAGTTTATACGGAAGTCAGCCCGCTACAACGCCTGCTCTGATCATCCTGCTACTTTGATTTGAATGGGAATGTCCATTCTACTCCTAATTCTGTGACAGAAATGCATGTATTTTTTTGTACATGCATTTGTTGAAAAAGAGTATAAAAACAGTAGGGTTGTCCCGAATACCATTTTTGGGCTTCGAAGCTTCGGTGAGAAATATTCAAAGGTATTCGAAGCTCCGCGGCGCGACGCAGCTCGCTGACATGATCTACTGTCTGTCTCCATCTCCCCCATTTCAGTGCCGCTGCAGCACTACTGTACACACACGCACCTCTACACACAACAAACAGCGATATCCATCTGAATAACTAATAAATAATTAATGTTGAATCTGAATAATGAATAATGTTTTATGAGCTGTTTTGGGATTTATGCATTATTATTACATAGTCTATTACAAAAGAAAAAAAACAAGCATTCGAATACTGATTTGGAGGTCGATTACCATGGCAACAGTCAAAGCTTTGAAGCTTAGAAGCATTCAGGTCAGCCCTAAAAAAAAGACAATGAAATACCATAACCTAAGATAACACAGTGTACATTATACGATACACCCTCCAATTATACCACGTATGCAACCCTCTGTTATCCACCCGACACCAGCAGGCATTGTGATGATCCTCATGAGTGATGAGGATCATCTGGCGTACAGTGACATATAGTGTAAATGCACAACACAGAGGACATGTGTCCCACTGATCAAACGGACCAAGGCCAATATGCATTCACACGTTTCTCGTTGCACACTGCTCCGAAACCGTACACTGGCAGTCATCAAACATATTCCCAAAATAGATATCAAAGTGCGGGTGGCAGTAATGGTGTGGATTATTTAGGGGTCTCTATGGCAACAGTCAGCACCTTAAAAAAAATGTGTTTGGCACACCGTGGATATTTGCTGTCTCTAGCGTCCATCCTAGTTTTTGCACATCTGCAGACTCTGACATATGTTTTAACTTAAATAAAATATGTTTAAGCAAGAACAACAAACTATTACTCATTTCCAAGCCAACGTGCATAAAGTGTAGTAAACACTCAGTGTAATACATTCATTCATTTGGATTGTGTCCAAAGCAATGTACAAATGAGGTGCATTACAAGCCAGAGTAGATCAAGGAGAAGCCTTTGTGAATAAGTATCTCAACACTCAGATCCACCTGACACAAATGCCACAAGGTTGCAGGTACAGTGTACTGCTGTGTATAGTATATAATAAAACATTACATTAAGTGATATGATAGCAGCTCCATATATTTTAGGTCCAATATTGTCCACTTCCTACATTATAAAACAAGCTCAGCTTCACAAAATGCCTATCTGGTGTGCCAACAGCTGATATTTATTGCCCCTTTAAATCTAAAACCTCACCTCTTGTAAAAGTTAAATCAATTTCTAAGCATCATTACTGCCATTAACATTACTTGGAACATTCACCACAGCCATTACTCCAGCGTATAGCCACACCGGTGGCTCTGTCAGGCTGTAAATAACACTTGATCGAAACAGCATAAAAAAGACCAACGGCAGTCCCTACCATGATGACATTGGATATAAAGTGCAGAACAAACGTTTACTGTATAAATATAGATTTTGCATTTTTTATCATAAGATTAGAAGACGCTTTTTTCATCCAGCACCAACTTAACCATCTTCAACATCAGGCGTTAAGAAGCTTTCCAGCCTCCAAGCTGCTTTTCAAAATCATAGTGAGCCTTATGAGGAGTTGCTGCATTTGGCCGCTGTTCAGTGTTAAGCCTTGTACACACACACATACATACACTTCCAAGATCCTCTGCAGTAAATAGCTGACCCAAATCTCAGCTTCTGAATGAGCTTTATAAAGAGAGGCCGGCCGGCTGTGGTGACACAAGGAGAGCCATTTTTCTGTCACACCTCTTCCTTAAATTTCAGATAATACAGTGAAATATATATGGACATTTCTGCTGCAAGGGGTGATGAGTAATCCTGCCATGTCCTGCCCTTCAACACAGCTGCATTTACGTGACAGTTTAACATGTGTGTGTTCTCCAGTGTAATGTATCCACCTCCCCTACAGCGGCTGATGTCACAGGCACATGCAGCCCACAGCACATTAACGACCAAGGAGTTAATGTGAGTATGGGTGCGGCACCACTACACAGATCAGATGATCCGACACCCACTACAAGCTACTGCATTGTAATTTTCGTTGGAAAATCCACCATTTCAATGTGGTAACTGTAGCTGATGTGATCAAGAACTCAGGACATCAAGCACTTCTACTTGACGCAATCAAGTACTGATGAGTATAACACTGAAGAAGACGAGAACCGCCGTGCTTACAGTTCTTTTTTAATGCCAATACAAATATTGGACTTTTATTTTGGAATATCTCTAAATTGACACAGTGGGCTCTTTCACAAGCCATAGTCCGAATCAGAGTTAAATTGATACTTTACATTTTCTATTTAGTCTGGTTCGGTTTCACAGTGCACAAATCAAAGCGGACCAAATAAAAAAAATAAGTAGCTTTGATGCCGTCAAAGGTTTTTCACTTTGACTCGGCAAGAATCCCTTCTCCCCCAGTTTATCTTTATAAACATCACTATTTTCATGGACTTGATTTAGCATATTCTGTATGTTCTCTTTGGCCCAGATGTCAAGCAAACATCATCAGACTTCTGCAGATCAGGTCAATCCTCTAACGTGTCGTTTACCTGTGAACATCTCAACAAATGCCCGCACAGGCAGCCGGCGCTTTGATTCACTTGGAAACGGTTCGAGTACCAATACTGCGTTGACAACCACCCGAACGAACCACACCAGAGTTTGATTAAAGCTGACTAAATGTTGGCTTGTGAAGGCGCCCTTATACTTCTTCTGAATATAATCCATTTAATCTTATTTCCATATATGTATTTTGTGCCCTTGCTAACACCTTATTTTGAAAACCAGACGTAGTCACGTGTGTATCCTTCCGCTAACTTCACCAAGTCAGTCACCGTCAGCTTGATCTAATGCATTTACCGTCAGCTGTTTTGACCTAAACATTAAGTAATAAGAGGTAACGTCCTTTTGTTTTCTCATGATAACGAGTTAATTATCTCGGGATAACAAAGCTTGTTTTCTTGAGATAACAACATTATTAACTTGTGATCTTGAGATAAGGGTATTAAAAAACAAATGGCAAGCACGGCCGTTCTCGGCCTTTGCAGTAAAGCAATCAGAGAATTTAAAGATAATTTTCAAAATGCAAAGGATCATCGGATAATGATGGACTACAACAATCTTGCAGTATAAAACAGAACAACGCTGTGTTGTCTTTGCACATTCTAAAAGCTATTCTGAGTGATGATGTGCGTCAAGTCAGGAAATGAGGTCATAATGGTTTTCTGGTTAAAAGGATAGAAAGAGAATAAATGATTCCATGTTGAATAATCTGCAGTTGTGGCTGCAGCTCCAGCTGTGAGGCTGCCTTTAGCTCATCTGGCCAGCAGGATGCTATCCAGATGCTGCTTTATTATAGCTGACCCAGCTCTCCTCCCTTTCCCCGATAAATAAATAAACAAACAGACAGGCAGCGCTGTGTGCCCAGACAGGCCTACTTGCTGCGCTATAATGATCACAAATGTACAATCACACACACAGCTATGACAAAAAGAAGAACTTAATAATATTTAAGAAACCAAATGTACTGCCAGCTCCCTATAATACAACAATAACATCACCATCATATCCACATAAAGCCAAGTGTAATCTCTTAAATATAATCCTGACAGTTCCCAGTGCAGTGAAAGGGGATACATATTTATATATATTCAATTTTACATCCATATTTATATGGAGGACAGAACTGCTAAAATCAAAAATAAATAAATAAATGACACGATGAATAAATATGTCAATAAATGTAGCAAACATAACATTAAAAATAAATGTAGCCATTAATTAATTAGTACAATGTGACATAAATTGACATTTCTGTTTTAATTTGCTTCTTTATTTATTCATCTACCTTTGTATTAATTCCCTTATTTATTTCTTTATTTATTTATTTACTCTTCTGTTTAATTTTCCCTTTTATTTATTTTTTGTATCTATTTCTTTTTGCATTTATTTGTTATTTATTTTTCCCTCATTTTCATTGTGCTGTCATGCCAGAAATGTAGATTTTTAGATGCTGCAGCATTTATCAAATCCAGTGATTTCTTCCTTATATTTCATGCTCTTTGCATGTTTATCCTCACCTCACATGTGTTGTAGTCCTCAGAATCCAACAGCAGGCAGAGTTTAGGTAAAAGCTCCGGCCAGTTTTGTAGCTCTCCCTTGGAAGCGATGGTGGTGATGAGGATACCTGTGACGGGAAGGATTTACCATTAATGACACCGGGGTGACTAAACTATTAAGAGCGCACAGACACTGCTTTCCTAGTGATTAAAACAAACCCAAGAATATAAGCAAGAATCACTCAATGCAGACTCACAATATGCATTTATAATCCATTTGTAGGGATATGCTCCATGTTAATATGCATTCAGTTAGCAATGTCACAAAAACAAAATGTCATGATATGTAATCAATATTCAATCTTCAATCAAGAAGATATTTTGCAATTATGACTTGTAATTTATTGCATTGGTATTCTCACTATCCTTTAACCAGCTTTGTCTAGTGCAACTACTTACAAATTGACATTTCCTAAATAATTGATGTACTCAGCTGTGGGTTCAATGTGACAGTATGTTGTGTCAGCAAATAAACAAATGTACACCACCAGAGAACTACGAGGGACAAATAACGCAAGGTACATCCCCAAAAAACTGCTTTTAACAGTCCTACACTACAATACTAGGGTGGGTCTTTTTCTGTTGTAAATATGAACACGCCAGTTATGATGAGTCATCATCATTTCACGTAGCATCTTAAGAAGCAAAGCCATCACACTCAGTGGACTCCAGAGGATGTAACTTACCCACAGTGGCCCGGATGAGGGGGGAGGAGTCTCCGATGTTTTGGAGGCACTCGCTCTTGATGAAATCAGACACGCCATTAGGGAAGTTCTGATAGTGGGCTTTCACATTGTTCTTCAGTATCAACCCACTCAGGGACCGCGTTGGTTCGTCTTGGAAGGGGGGGGATGGAGACAAGACAGATAAATGAATTGTAAAATAACATTTTAGTTGATCACAGGATCTTACTGTCTTCACATTCTTTTTCATTCAACCCAGCATGCAAGCAGCAGAACATGAACACAGTCCTGCTCTAACTGGGAAAATGCAAAGAGCCAAACTAGATACTGAAATGACAGATGGCAACGAGGACTATTCGTATGAAATACTAATTATTTCCTAGGGCTGTCAATCGATTAAAATATTTTATCAAGATTAAACCCACATTATCTGTTCAAAATGTACTTTAAAGGGAGATTTGTCATATATTTAATACTCTTCTCAACATGGGAGTGGGCAAATATGCTTGTTTTATACAAATGTATGTTTATATTAATTATTAGAAATCAATTAACAACACAAAACAATGACAAATATTGTCCAGAAACCCTCACAGGTACTGCATTTAGTATAAAAAAATATGCTCAAATCATAACATGGCAAACTGCAGCCCAACAGACAACAACAGCTGTCAGTGTGTCAGTGTGCTGACTTCACTATGACTTGCTCCAAACTGCATGTGATTATCATAAAGTGGGCATGTCTGTAAAGGGGAGACTCGTGGGTACTCATTTACATTCACATATCTTGAGGTCAGAGGTCAGGGGACCTCTTTGAAAATGGCCATGCCAGTTTTTCCTTACCAGAATTTAGTGCAAGTTTGGAGCTTTCTTTAATCTCTTTCGCAAAAAGCTAGTATGACATGGTTGGTACCAATGGATTCCTGTGGTTTTCTAGCATATCTTAATTAGTGGCATTAAAACAAATTTGCGTTAACGCGTTATTATTGTATTAACTTTGACAGCCATATTATTTACACAATGTATTTCCTTATAAATTGGTAACTAACTAATAGCAGCACTTATTATTCTATTCATTTTTAAATATGTGTGGCTTGTTGCATCTGAACTGGGAGCAATAGTGCAACAGCATCCTAAAAAGTCTTAACACCACTTAACATTTCGGTCATCTACTGTGCCGACAGTCAAGCCAAGAGTTGAGTGTTGCCAGGAATTAGGTTTAAATTTAGAGTGACCCATATTCAGAGTGCCACATCATCTGTGGCAAAGATGCCATTGGGTCACCCGAGTCACGGCCAAACAGACCTGTCACTCGGCAGTTACATAAAAATGACATGTCTGACGTACACGCTGTCCAGCACCGTCGGATGATCTAGGAACACAACACAGACACGACAAAAGGACACACTGACACAGACAGACGGAGAGCTTACCTTCTGATTTTAACTTGGTCAAAACGAATATCAAATAGTTGTTAAAGTCTGGATACTGGTTCAGCTGCTCAAGTCTCTGGGAAAGGTGGTTGAGGAAGACAAGGTGCTAACTGTGTACGTATGGCATGTTACAAGGTTAGGAGCATATTAGCACTGCAGTCTGTTACATGGTATCAATATCATCTGAAGATGTATAGAAAGGGCAAACGTTTATATGGTCAAGTGATGGTGTAATGTAACAGTATAACGCTGTGTGTGTGTGTGTGTGGTTGATGGGGGTCATAAATATGTCATATGACGGGACTGAACACTGTACGTACCCAGACAGATGGCGTATTGAGGGCTATACCAGCAGCTCGTCTACGAGTTAATGATGCGGCGCATATGAAGCATTACATAAGCGGCATCATTTAGGATCAGCATGCAACCAGACAAAAGACATAAGGGCTAGCAGCATGGAGCTACTAATTGTTCTCCAAGACAAAAAGTATGCGGTGACAACCGTGCTGATTTATAATACACTTTAACTGTTACACAGCTATAATTACTAAACCACAACCACACATCTTCCAAACAGCTTTCATGTCTGGTTTTGCAAGTCCCACTGCATTTCATATCTACTTCTAATGTGAAATGATCCAAACAGTTATCTGTGGAGTGTGATGGAGCAAAAGTGACATTGAAAGCTGGAATAAATGCAGCCGCATCCAGGTTTTCATTTTTCATTTGTGTTTAATGCTAATCAAGTTAATTTGTCAGAGGATTTACATTTTAATTTAACATCTCTGATTAGGTTTGAATAGATTTGTGTCTTTTTTTCACTGTCCTGTGACTAGAGAATTGCAATTTTTTTGTCGCTAGTGCATTTATGAAAACCAGTCATTTTAATGCTTATAAATGTATCATGTCTGTGCACATAAGTTTAGTGTGAATATTTTAGTGTAACACTCGAAGACATTTCTTTGGAGACTGATGCTATGTTCACACACATTTCTTGTCTTTTTTTGTATATTTCTTGTTGTTATTATATACTGTACATCTTGTCCTAATTGTTAGTCATCACTATTAATTCTTATCATATTATTTCTGTATATTTATCTTGTTTTCTTTATAACATTTTCTATATAACACTATTTAGGTGGAGGCTTCTGCCTTTTCCTGCACTGTATATTATGTATTTTTTTGTATGTCATGATTGTGTAGTCTCAAGTTGTGCAAAATAAATAAACAAATGTTTGTATGTATGGTGACACTTTTCTATCATCAATAATAATAATTATCATTACAGAATCATTACAACACATTTTAAGTCAACGAGTGTCTGTTTGATTTGGAAACATATAATTTCGGATATTGCACATGTAAAATTATAATCAATATAAGCAATATATCGTTGATGCAATATACACCTCAAGTGCAACTTCCTTTGTTTACATTTTATTTATTACATCTACCCTACCTATTTTACAAGTGCAATTACTCTGTTTACATTACATCTATTTTTATATTTTATACCTCTAGTGTAACACTTCTGTTTATATTTATTTATTACATCTACTTTATTTGCTTTACTACTAACTGCGTGTGTTTTACCTGTTATATATGTTTTATCTGCCTCGTTTAGTCTTGTCAAGTATTTGTTTTGAAGCACTGACCAGAAGTGGCAACTGTGAATCTCGTTGTATTTGATACGATGACAATAAAGCTTTCTATTCTATTCTTTTTTTTTAATTCTTATTTTATTCTAACGTTTTTTTATGTATTCTTTTGTTATTATACTGCTTATTTGCACCAACAAACCAAAGCAAATTCCTAGTGTATACATCCTACACTTACTGATTCTGATTCATAATACACCGATCTCTAATGTTATAAATGGCTTAAGATTAATCTTGTTTTCTCTATAACATTGTGAAATTTTAACACTATTTAGCTGGAGGCTTCTGCCTTTTCCTGCTTCTGCCTTTTCCTTAGTCTGTTTT
Source organism: Sebastiscus albofasciatus (assembly GCA_916701655.1). Taxonomy (NCBI): domain Eukaryota; kingdom Metazoa; phylum Chordata; class Actinopteri; order Perciformes; family Sebastidae; genus Sebastiscus; species Sebastiscus albofasciatus. Next base: position 92,669 of record CAKAOI010049936.1, read on the forward strand.
TTTGTGTAATCTCAAGTTGTGCAAAATAAATAAAACAAATGTTTGTATGTATGTATGCATGGTGACACTTTTCTATCATCAATAATAACAATTATCATTACAGAATCATTACAACACACAGGATGTTATCTGTTTGATTTAGAAACATATAATTTATGATATTGCACATTTAAAATTATATCTAATACTCAAATGTAAAATTAATATCATGTTATAAACTGTTATTTTTTGTGTGTGTGCATATTATTTCTGTATATTAATCTTGTTTTCTTTAAACAAAAATTCTGTATAACACTATTTGGGTGGAGCATTCTGCCTTTTCCTGCACTGTATTTTAAGTATTTTCTTTTGTTATGATTGTGTAGTCTCAAATTGTGCAAAATAAATAAACAAATGTTTTTTTCTATCATCAATAATAATAATAATTATCATTACAGAATCATTACAACACACAGGATTTTAACTCAACGAGTGTCAATTGCACATATGATATTGCACATATACAATTATATCTAATACTCAAATTGTAAAATGAATATCATGTTATAAACTGATTATTATTATTATTATTTTTGTGTGCCTGTCTGGAGCATAATGCAAAGTGAAGGGTGTATATATGGAGGAGATTAACTGCTGGAGTAGCAAACTGTTATATTAACCTTACACTATCATTTTTTTATTATTATTACTATTATTTTATTCTAACGTTTTTTTCTATTCTTTTGTTATTATACTGCTTATTTGCACCAACAAACCAAAGTGTATACCTCTTACACCTGGCAATAAACACGATTCTGATTCTGATTCACAATACACCCATCTATAATGTCATAAATGCCCCAGACATGAGTAATTCAGGGCCTGCTTTGCTAGCATGCTGAGCTTATTAGAGACAAACCAACCAGTCGGCACCTGCGTACCTGTTTCTAACGGTCACCACCACCCAGGTAGCTATCTACAGCTAGCCTGTTGAGTCCACCTCACACGTATTAAGCAGTAACAACTAACAAAAACATGCGTTATAACACCATATCTGGCTTTAAAGAAAAGGATACTTGTTGGACGGATCTCTGCGTGGACGTATCTGGAGACTGGGACTCTTTGAGCAGCTGTAATATCTGTTGAAGTCCCTGCTCGTCTGGCTTCCACTCACACTCCATCTTTGCTGCTGCTGCTGCGGATAAAGACACAACATTAACACCTTCAGACGGATCACCTCGACAAGAGAGGACAAGAGCAACGTTAACACGACATATAGGCTCATTTTAGATGCATAGATGTTCTTACCTTGTGTTGACCTAGCCGAGGTGCTCGAGTGAAGCGGACTTTGTGTTGAAACGTGACCGTGTGTGTTGGTTTTCAGACATGGGCCTGTAACTGTTACAGCTGAACATCCGTTTTCGCAACAAGCTGAAAAAGCTGCGGGCAACGCGACGCATATATCTGGCTGCCTCCATCAGCTGACACGCGGCTGCGCGGTCCTAGTGCGAGTTAGGTATCTTACAGTTTGAATTTAAAGCTAAACACTGCACTGACCTGTGTTATAACCTGCTCCATCATTTTGAGTCACTTTGACCCCGAAACACTTTTGTCTGTCTGTAGAGAGGAAAGTCTCAGCTTTATGGCAATACCAAGATTATCTTTCTACGCCAAATATTCGATGAGATATGCTCTTTCAAAGTTCGACTGTCGTGAAACATTACTTTTGAGATAAAGGGCATTAAAGGTAATAATTAATATGTTTTAAGACTCAATATGTTTTGGTCAAAAGTGACACCCAACATTTCATAATGTAGCCTACATATACCTTTATGTTTTATTTAACATTTATATAATTATCTTTTAAAATATTTATAATTAGCTATATTGTATTATTTCTCATTGTTTCTCATGTTTTTTTTTCTACTTTGTGGGATATGTATATGTATATATATATATATATATATATATATATTACTGTTTTATTTATTTATTTTGTATTTATTTATTTATTTGCACATATATAAAACTGCACAAAATCCAGTCAATGAAAAAAAAACAAGAAATGTGACAGGAGAGGTCAAGAAGCCACAGGCTTATACAAAGGACCCTCCCACCAACCCCAAGAGAAAAAAACAATAATAAAAACACATTTTTTAAGACTCAATATGTTTTGATCAAAAGTGACACCCAACATTTCATAATGTAACCTACACATACCTTCATGCACATCACGTGCACGTGGATGACCACAAGCAGTACAGTAGATAGGGCTAGAAGTCCATGTAGAAAATAATCCAAAATGTATGGAATAAAATTGATAAAATCTAAAAAATATACTGTACATATGATATAATATATAGTATATGTGTGTATTTCAATATAATAATAATTATATGAAAAATAATAATAAAAAATATTAAATAGATTCAAGATTCAAGATGTTTACTGTCACGCCGGTTATACAAGTACAACCGTGTGAAATACTTTTTGCTGGGAAGCTCCATTAAAATAATAAGTTATATTACAGTTATAAAAGGAAATACTTCGTACAAGGGCATATTAAGAACATATACAGGCATATTAAGAACATATACAGGGATATTAAGAACATATGCAAGCATATTAAGAACATATGCAGTATATACAGTATAAGATATATTTTTGTGTGAAAAGGTTTCGTATGAATTATCTATTTAAAAGGATAGAATATGAACAAATAATATGTACATATTATGTATGTTCTAATATTTCCGACAAGCGTTGAAGGCAGCACGGCCTGCTTGAACCCTCGTGATGTCGCTGTTGTGTTCAAGGTTTTCAGTAAAACACAGCCATCTAGCGGTTGCTCGTGTTATACTCTACCCATAAATCCACAGGAAGCAATCTGCAAATGCGAAGTAGATGCACAAATGTGTAGATATCACTTTACATGTAAACCTTAAAATATGTATTTACAGAGTAAGTTATGCACATTTGCAAATCGCCCTGTATTTTTGTGGATGTGACTTTATACAACACAAATACAAAAATGCATGTTTGTGGATAGTGAAATATTTGTTTTACACAAAATTTCACAATTTAAAACAAGAGAAGGGGAGAGAGAAAACACAAAAAAACAAAACAAGACTTCATCTTAAACTATAATTTCAATTGAATTCAGAGAAAAAGGGAGGACACATACTTAAACAATCCAAAGAATTAGAATAAAATAAAGTTAAATAAATAAATACATTTAAATGAAAATAAATGTGGTGAAGGGTCGGAGGTCAGGGTGTGTGTTGTATG